>BRDA01013100.1:9782-84782 GCA_036984385.1 Crenuchus spilurus | reverse complement strand
ATTTTATTTCTAACTTTTTGCCCATTTTTATCCACTTTCCAATATAGTAGTACTCTACTAGGCCTCTAGCCATCACTTTTGTAATGTCCCTGACTCTAGGAGGGTGAAGTCAAGCACAAGCCTCCTCCATTGCGTGTGATGCAACCACCGCCTCTCTTTGAACTATCGCTGATACACCGTCAATGGGGAGCCAACACGCTCAGAGGAAAGTGCAGGATTCCCAGCTCTGAATGGACCAATCAGCAGATGCCTGAGCCAGCGGACATTGCAATGTGAAAGTGATGGGGAGAGAGAGCGCCATGTACCCGCCCAGAGAGACGATGTACAATTTTTGCTCTCTTGGGTCCCGGCTGTTGATAGCAAACAGAATGACCGGGATTCGAACTCACGATCCTCTGGTCATAGTGTCAGCGTCTTAGCCTGCTGAGCCACTCGGGGCCCAACAATTCATTTTTAATAGTCAGTGTTATACCCAACACTGAGATACTCATATCTGATTGGTTATGTAGAATGTTGACCAGCATCAGATAGGGCTGCCACAAACTATTTTTATAGTCGACTAATCACTGATTAATTTTTACGATTAGTCTACTATTAATTGAATATAAAACATACAGCTTATTGCACTAGAATGCAGCTGCTATTATATAACCGTCATTAGATTTCAGCTATATGCTAACTAAAAATAAAAACAATTACGACCATAGTTCATTAAACCTTTAATGAAATATGCTGCTTGTTGCAGCAAACAATTATTTAACTGTTTAGCATAAAGTGTAAACGTAGCACTGAAACATAACGTTAGAAAACATTAGCATTGCTATTCAAACTAGCACTGAATCGTAACGTTAGAAAACATTAGCATTGCTATTCAAACACATGACTATTATAATGTTACAGGAAACACATGAATGTGTGCTAAGGCTAATGAATCAAATCGTCATCGCTAATGTTAACTTTTACAGCTATAAATATGAGTAAGCAGCAAGTTAACTCTCTGTTTACGCTAATTTTAGCAGCTAACTAGCAATTTAGCTGACCGAGATGGTCCCTCTTCATCATTGTCACAATCAGCCACAACATGCTTCCTTTTCAGGTGCTCATGCATCGCAGTTGTGCTGCTGTGGAAGACAAGTTCTGCCTTGCAGATACTGCATTGCACACGTTTCTCTTTCATTTTCTTAAAATGATACCACTCTTGAGCTCCCTTGCTGGGTAGCCATGATAGCAGAGCCTGTCTCTATAACGTCCTGTGACGTCATCCACGGCCTGCCCCAGTTACCACTACTGCGCATGTGCGTCAAGGAGAGAAAGGCAGACGCAGCAGTGGAAGGTGCCGCAGCAGTTTGGTCATCGACTATTTTAATAGTTGACATAATCGTGACTAGTCGACTAATCATGGCAGCCCTAGCTTCAGATGAAACATGAGCTAGCTAAGCCACTGTTGCTCAACAGCATGCAAAAATTTTCCTTTAAAACGTGAACAAACAGTACTGATGAGCTTAGCTAAAGAAAAAATACATTTGTGGACAGACTTGTGTGTGGACAGTCGTTGAAAACAGTCCCACAGTCAGGATTAAGTTTACAGAAAGTGCAGTGAATGTGTTGCTACATTAAAGTGGGTATGGAATTGTAGTTGTTCAAAAAGGTCTCTATTGCTGCAGCGACTCCTGATTGGGGTTTTACTAGAGCAGCCAGCATTACTACAGAATAGAACAGAAAGCACTTTCCTTTGGAGACGTGCTAAGTGAACAAACACTGCAGAACAAACGCTGTAGAAACACAGTAAGTACACACGCTGAACTATCACCCAACTGCCAGCAGTCATTTGCCATTGCAATTGTACTCCGTCTCACCCCCTGACATAGACATTAAAGCCATCAGAGTGGCAGTGATGTGAGAAAGAGGAAGTGAGGGAGAGAAAAGAAGAGAGATAGAGGTAAATAAAGATTGGATAGAAATGAGAATAAAACAAGGCAGCGGAGGAAGTTTGTGAAGAGTGAGTCAGAAATAAATGTTGCGGGTAACAGCGACGATTGCTCAGTCAGTTGTGCTGCTGCTTCTGCCATTAGATGTGCTAATGAACGGTGCATCCATCAGAGATTACGCCAGCACTGCTACGGCAATCGCCCAAGTCATCTCCTAGCACTTAAATTGAGCAGAAATAGGATGTGACATGGTGTTAAAAGGCCTGGTCATCCAAAGAGAACAGCATAAGGAGGCTTAACCACTGCTCACACTCTAATATCCAACTCAAGTGCAATCAGGGCCACTGAGAACCAACTGACTGCAATTTCACCAGGGCTGAAAAGGCAAACTCATGCAAAAGAAGCGCATGTTACCCACTCACTCCATAGTGGATTGCCAGGGCCAGCTTCAATATCTAAAAGAAAGCAAGTGAGACATGATCACAGCTTCTCGAGAGCCACACACTGCACTGCTCATCATCTGATAAATGTTTCAGGACAGGATCCAGCGGCCGCTCACTTGATCTGGGTCACGAGGAGCTCCGTAGGAAACGATGCTCAAAAGAACTGAAAGCAAACAGAGCTCCACATGAGTCAGAGACATTTTCTTGCTTGCTCTTTTCTTTACTGCCATATAAAACATTGGTGGTATTTGGGTTTTGTACAGCTCTGTGCGTGTCACGTCTACAGTAAACAGTATGGTAAACAAAGTGGAAACAAGACAATAGTGCAAAACTGAGACCTTACAAACAGTGCAGAAACACTACAGTACACAGTGGTTTCATATCCAGTGTTTTCTGGATAGAATTTGACTTCTATTTTGGAGGATTTAACACTCTTTGCACACTAAAAGCCTTTCAAACTTATACCAAATCATTATCATTTGAAAAAGTACAAAAAGCTCTAAAATGCGGGCGGTTTGACAAAAACAGCTCTGTAAAAATCAACCAACCTTCCAGCAAAAGTGATGAAATAAAGCCAGTCAAAGAACAGCGTTGGGGAATTTTACCCCAGCATGACTACCATAAAAGTTTCAACTGATATGACAAACTCAACAGTGAAAATAGGACAATAAGTTTGTCAATGGAGCACAGATGAGCTGGCCAAGTCAGCAGAGTTTATAGTTAATGTGAATAATTTTATATTAGGAATACATCCAAAAATTAGAATATGAAGATTAATTTTTTTGTTCATAATTTAATTCAAAATGGTAATAAGTCACGTTTATTCACTACACAAATCGACCGTTTTTGGTTTTCATGTTGATCAGTATAGCTTATAGCTCATGAGTTGGCTGGCCAATCAAGAGTAATATTATGGTCACCAAACCAGGATGCAGTTCAGACATTGTGTGCAGGTGGTAAATCAGGCTGGAAAAGGAAATCAGCTTATCCATAACACTTTTCAGTAGATGGAAGCATGAAGTGCTCAAACACTCAAAAAAAAAAAAAAAAAAAAAAAAATTGGCAAAATCCACAGATGGTAATTAAGCAACAAATTTAATTTTTTTTCTATGTTCAACTCAATAATCATATGGTGGACACACAACAGTACTGCCACAGTAAACTTATGTTATCAAGCCCTGTGACGCTACACTTGCTATTTGTATTAAGGTACATTTTTCAACTCGTTACAAGTTGAGGTATTTGGAAAGAAACTGGTCCTGAAGTGACATTTTGTGATCAGTCTAAATCATCCCGAAAGAAGAGACTGAAATCTGAGATGTGCTGGTGACAGAGGAAAATGTGATTTTTAAAGGCTTTCCAAGATGTACTTCATGTTAAGTGGCTGCGTTATCTCATAAGGGATGTGTTAAGGTGTTAACATGGATACTCTTCCTCACACTCACTGTGAATGCTTAAGAGGACGTGTTGTTCCATGAACCGTGTAACCACCACACCACGTACCCACCCGACCACACTACTACTGACCCTAGTGGAAAAATCTAGGCTCTGAATACAACATAATAATAGGCTTCCTCCTGCACAGTGCAGAATAGAAAGACTTGAGATCTTGGCAGACCTGCTTTCCTCAATAAATGTATGTGTGTGTGTGTGTGTGTTGTATATCTGTAGGACAAAGTTAAATAATTCTTATGACACATAGGCTACACAAGCTACACATACACTCCCTGGCCACTTCATTAGGTACACCTTGTATCTACATTCATTGTCTACTGAACATATAGGGTCAATTTGTAGTTCTACAATTTCAGACTGCAGTCCATCTGTTTCTCTGTATACTTTGTTAAGCTCCTCATGGTGGGTCAGGACACCCCAGAGAACAGGTATTGTTTGGGTGGGTTATCATTCCCAGCACTGCAGTGACACTGATGTGGTGGTGTGTTAAGAGTGTGTTGCACTGGCATGATCAGAAACTGGAGCAGTGTCACTGCCCTGCTCTAGAGTGAAACTAGAGCACCAACCAAAACTATCCTGACCACTGAACAGGGTGAAAGGAGGCTCTAATGGCAGAACTACCAAGTGCACCTGAGCTGACAATGAGTGCAGACACACACACACACACACACACACACACACACACACACACACACAGAGTAAATGATATGACCCAGAGATGTTAAAAACTTATCCGTAATGGGGCACCTATGAAGAAAAGTAAAGAAGTAATCACTGCTCCATATCAGTGCTCTGGACACTGAAAGAAACCATAAGAAAGTTTGGTTAGCCTAATTGATGTTATTCTACAAAATAAAATAAAAATAAAATAAAAAAGGTAGCATACACAAATTGTTTTGATCCTGAACTTCATGATGTACAGGATTACTAACAAGTCATTTAGAGACAACGATCCAGCCTTTGTCACTTTTGTATTCCAAGACGGTTGGTCTACCTAAAACATCATCAATGAAACAGCACAAACTGATTGTCAAATAATTGTGGTCTTAATTGGCTTAAGATTAAGCCTGATTAAAACATACAGACCATATTGATATTTGCCAAACTACTAGTGTTACATCTGAATATGTAAACACCTAGATCTTTTCATGCACTTGTAAAAAACTATTTTGCTGATTTTTTTGGGAGTATTTCGGGTATAATGGTAGCTATTTCGCATCTAAATGAGTCATATGAAGTGAAACAGATGCAAAGGGAACAGACTGTTCCTTATATAAAATTTTTTAGATAATTACATATTAGAAAAACTACTCATATATGGATAAATTTTGCTGTGTCATGAAGTCGGCCATCATAAACCATTATTTAGAATTATAACGTCATACTACAAACCAAATTCCAAAAAACTTGGGACACTAAACAAATTGTGAATAAAAACTGAATGCAATGATGTGGAGATGGCAAATGTCAATATTTTATTCAGAATAGAACATAGATGACAGATCAAAAGTTTAATCTGAGTAAATGTAACATTTTAAAGGAGAAATATGTTGATTCAAAATTTCACAGTGTCAACAAATCCCAAAAAAGTTGGGACAAGTAGCAATAAGTGGCTGGAAAAAGGAAATTGAGCATATAACAAACAGCTGGAAGACCAATTAAAACTAATTACGTCAATTGACAACATGAATGGGTATAAAAAGAGCTTCTCAGAGTGTCAGTGTCTCTCTGAAGCCAAGATGGTAAGAGGATCACCAATTCCACCATTGTTGCACAGAAAGATAGTGCAGCAGTACCAGAATGGTGTTACCAGCATAAAATAGCAAAGCCTTTTAAGTTATCATCATCAACTGTGCATAACATCATCAAAAGATTCAGAGAATCTGGAACAATCGCTGTGCGTAAGGGTCAAGGCCGTAAAACTCTACTGGATGCTCGTGATCTCCGGGCCCTTAAACGTCACTGCACCTCAAACAGGAATGCCACTGTCAGGGAAATAACAGAATGGGCTCAGGAATACTTCCAGAAAGCATTGTCAGTGAACCCAATCCACCGTGCCATCCGCCGTTGCCAGCTGAAACTCTACATTGCAAAGAGGAAGCCATTTCTCAGCAAGCTCCACAAGCTCAGACATTTGCACTGGGCCAGGGGTCTTTTAAAATGAAGTGTGGCAAAATGGAAGACTGTTCTGTGGTCAGATGAGTCACGATTTGAAGTTCTTTATGGAACACTGGGACGCCATGTCATCCGGACCAGAGAGGACAAGGATAACCCAAGTTGTTATCAACGCTCTGTTCAGAAGCCTGCATCACTGATGCTATGGAGTTGCATGAGTGCTTGTGGCATGGGCAGCTTGCATGTCTGGAAAGGCACCAGTAATGCAGAGAACTATGTTCAGGTTCTAGAACAACATATGCTCCCATCTAGACGTCATCTCTTTCAGGGAAGACTCTACATTTTTCAACAAGATAATGCCAGACCACATTCTGCAGCAATCACAACATCATGGCTACGTAGGAGAAGGATCCAGGTACTGAAATGGCCAGCCTGCAGTCCAGATCTTTCACCTATAGAGAACATTTGGCGCATCATAAAGAGGAAGGTGCGACAAAGAAGGCCCAAGACGATTGAACAGTTAGAGGCCTGTATTAGACATGAATGGGAGAGCATTCCTATTTCTAAACTTGAGAAACTGGTCTCCTCTGTCCCCAGACGTCTGTTGAGTGTTGTAAGAAGAAGGGGGGATGCCACACAGTGGTAAAAATGGCCTTGTCCCAACTTTTTTGGGATTTGTTGACGCCATGAAATTTTGAAACAACATATTTTCCTATTAAATGATATGGTATGATACATTCTCTCAGTTTGAACTTTTGATCTGTGATTTGTGTTCTATTCTGAATAAAATATTAGATGTTGGCACCTCCACATCATTGCATTCAGTTTTTATTCACAATTTGTTTAGTGTCCCAACTTTTTTGGAATCCGGTTTGTAAGTCGGCCTACAAGGCTTTGGTAAACAGAACGGTTTGGGGCAGCATTTTTGACTTGTATTTGGAATATTGCTGCACAGAAGTATAGAAAAATCAGATTACAGTACAGACATACCGGTACATGGAATACGAGAGAGAGACAGAGACTAAGACAGCACGAGCGTGAGACAGCACGAGCACGAGACAGCACGAGCGCGAGACAGCGAGCGAACGAGAGTGAGTGAGACTGTGAGAGACAGAGATGTTTCAGTAAGAGATCTTAGCATGGCTCCAACCACTGCTGAGCTTCTGGCAGCTCTGCATTCTGAAATCTGAAGAAAAACATCACAGCAACCCAAAAGTGAGCAAACAAGATGTTTGAGAGATTTGTACTACAGATGACATGCAGTGTGTCAAACTAAACAACATTGAACAGCTGCAAAAAAAAATACACATTTAAAATCTTTAGGAGCGTCTCCTGGATGTGTGTGTCATGGTCTAAAGGAGAAAAACTAGCGATCATAAGTTAAAAACAAACTTGACAAAAATGTGTATCCAGGAGAATATGAACATGTAGCATCTCCAAAAGCATCTGTATAAATGCATCTGCAGGAATTCAACAAAATGTGAAGTACAGAGAGGGACCAACAAAAACATATGTACTGAGGAATATCTCATTTGTTACAATCCATCATACATATATTATTTTCCTAGCCTACTATTGTCAGGGAACAATTCCACATCTCTAAGTGCCCAGCATTCATGATGTATCCTCTTCAAGATCTGCATTCATGTCCTAATAGGTTGCCTTGCATGATATTTTAAAGCCACACACAATAGACCCAACACATGAATTTGTAGGTTCATAGGTTCGCAGGTTGGTAGGTACACTGGGTTTGTAGAAACTTTTTGTTTCTTCAACAGAACGAATGTTTTTCAATGTGTGTCCTGGTAAAAAACCCATGCTAAAATCATTCCTGAGAAGACTCAAAATCTCCACGATAATGTTAAGTGGGACATGCATCAATGGCTGAATTTTTTATGATCCTTATCAGACCATTTCTCAGCTGCATTTCATCAAAGCACTGAACTAGCCTTCAACTCAACATCCCTTTTACTTAAAACAGCTAAACTCTCATTTAGTGACACCCACAACACAGCCAGTGTTTTACTAGGGAAGTGGTTCCTCACAGTAATGAAAATGCAGCTCATCACTTTACACAGCTATGCTCTCATGCAGAGGTAATTTTGTGTAATGATACACAGCTGCTCTTAATTTGTACACCACTTAATGCCTTGCACTATGCATCTTGGAGGACACAAAATATCTTAAATGTCCAAAAAAAGTAAGAAAAAAAATCTGGTGGGTCTGCATTTCATCATCAGCATGTTGCCATGGTCAGTGTATTCTGGGTTAGCACTGCAAAAAAATATGACCCCAGCTGGGAAAACCCAGTCAAAGATCCCCCCCCCCCCAAATACAAGTGGTATGCATATTTGGAAAGAGTATTGTCAGGGTTCATTCACTTTATCAATACATTTCCATGACTTTTCAAAATCTAGGGAACATTGTCAGGAAAAGATGGCTTGTGTTTTCACGCGACTTGTAGGAAGAGTGAGAATTAGCCACTTTTAGTGCCCACAGTACCTCTGCTGTTAAAGCTTCGTTCTTGGACACAGCGTTTGAAATGGCTCCTTGTTTCATGGTAGCTGAGAGGGAAGCACTGCAGGTGGCAGCAGGTGTGGCATTGGTTACTGGGGTGTAGAAGCCAGTGATGTCGTTAATAGTTGATGTTACACGCAGCAGCAGCAGACTGGTGTTTAGCACCTTTCGCATGGCTAGCTAGTGTTGCCTCCCCCATATTCAAAATGTCGAAAGTTTTTCTACACAGTGCACATTTTGCATGTCCTGGTCTTTCTCAACCCAAAAGCCTTATATTTGTCCATGTGAAGCCACATCATTAAATCTACATTTCCCTGGCATTGCGCAAGTTTAAAGTAAGTTTAACTTTAAGTACGTTAGCAAGCTGCAGCTCAGATAGGAGTCTGACATAACCCCACTCAGAGAACAAGTGATGTGACCAATCGTCCTAAACAAAGTAACGTTACTGCTTAACTAACATACATTTCTCAGTTGATTAACAGCATGATAATTATTGTAAAGAATTGTAATTATTTTATATTGTGTATCTTTCCTTCTTTCTAGGTATTAGTGATGGTTTTGTTCTAACAGTGTCTGAACTGAAGAGTAGTTTGGACTCTAACCTGTCTGTACTAGCTGAGAATTCTCTTAATGGAAACAAAACATTTTTGTATGTCGCAGATTAGCAGGTTTTATAAAATATCCATGACTTTTACAAAAATTTTCCAGGCCTGGAAAATGCTATTTTCAAATTCCATGACTGTTCCAGGTTTTTCATGACTGTATGAACCCTGACTGTTAAAAGAATCCTCACAGAAAATGTCAGCCGATTATCTGTTATACTTTGACATAGTATACTGAAACAACTCTGTTTGTGTGTCACAAATAATTAATAAATCAGAAATAAGTAGTTCAGGACCTGAATGGCACCCAACAGGATTCGAGGGGTCACGGAAACCCATTTTTTGGGTAAAATCTGCAAAAAGTCGGTAAATGGCTTACTGCACCAAAACAACTTTTTTGGTAAGTTGTTTTTATATTTAAAACCACACAACAACATGTACCGCTCTAGATATTTGGGACTATTTTTCATTTACAGCTATAAAACTAAGCCGCTAATTTTTGTTGCAAATGTGACTGATATGCTGAACAACACAGTATCTCATTAAGTTACCCAGCGACTTTGGCCAGGTTTTCCCCAGGCAGTGTCACAAATAATATCAGAATATCTAATATGCTTCATTTTGAGAATAAAGTACTACTCATTACTCAATTTTTTCCCCAACTGTTTTATACAGGCAATAGTTTGAAGCCTTTATCTTGAAAAAAGCAAAACTGTCAACACAGTGAGAACTATGCTTTAAATTTAAAACAAGCAAACATGTCTACTTAAAAAAAAAAAAAAAAGTAAAATTAGCTGTGAATTAGCATTCTCAGAATGAAATGTATTGCAAATTAAGGCTAGAAGTTTATTTCTTTCATGTTTGGGAATTATTTGTACCATTATGTATTTTCTTTCCATTAAAAGGGAATCTAGTAATTTTCCACCACACAACCGAGTGAGTCACACAGTATCTGAGAGCACTCATGCTGAGTTTGGTTAGTCGTCTTGCTTGGGTACCAAACATGCTGAGGCAGTAAGTATGACTGGAATCAGAAATAATGCAGACCAGTGATTAAAACGATTTAGGGCCATTTGTGTTTGACTAATCATCACACTAGTCAGTCAAGTCAGACGTCATTTCTAACACAAATAAGCTGGCTGGGAGTCCTCACAGACAAAGTCAAACAGAATAAAATGTATTTCTCAATTATACCGTCAGATCAGAACATTATGACCATACTGATTTGGAATTAACTCTGTCCAGGATGTCACAGTTGCCACTTGACATTATGATCCCAGTTACTTTCCTTGTTGCTCCTGTGTTCATTAAAGAGGTTAATTGACCCAATGTGAGTCTGGTTCCTCCCAAGGTTTCTTCCTCCAGCCTTGAGGGAGTTTTTCCTTGCCACTGTCGCCTCGGCTTGCTCACATTGGGCTTAGAATCAAAATGTCTGATACTGATTATGTAAAGCTGCTTTGTGACAATGTCCATTGTAAAAAGCGCTATATAAATAAATTTTGATTTGATTTGATTTATGTCTATTGACCTGTACCACTCAGTTGTTGTTCCACTCTGGCTTCAATGGCCCAGTGGGGCACTACTGTTTTGCCATTGAGAGGCACAATGTACGTGAAAGTCCATTCTCGCAGTTTCACTACAGCAGCTCTAGAACACAAAGTTGGCAATTACCAAGATACCTGGACATTTCCCCGGTACTCTATTATCATGCCATTTTGGAAATCAATAAGACCACATCCTTTGACCATGATGATTATTTGACACTGCTACAACTGGCTGGTATGCTCACTAATTAATACATGCAGCAAACTCTGACATATGGCATCCATGACTTTGACAAGAGTTAATTCCAAACTAGGTTTAGTCAAAATATTCTGATATGACTACTACTTCTGTATTTAGTCACTGCTGGAGAAAAACCGTTACATCTCCATTTGACATTTTCAACTTTTTTGCATTATTTGAAAACGGCAACCAGACTTCACATTGTACAGAACTTGATCAGCAGACCATTAGAAGTGCTCCAAAATGACTAAAATCTAACAATGATTAAAAGTTTTTTACTTCTCTTGTAAATCTACCATTTTGAAGATACAAGGTTTTGTTCAGACAGATTTTTGTGTGTTGTACTGTGTTTACTGTTAATGCTGGCATCATGTTAAGACCCCAGCCTACTTCTGTGGTTATGTGATAGGAAATGAAAACAGGTACTTAAGCAGGGGTGTGGGTTTGGATTAGTGACCATACTGTGCAGTAGTGCACTGCCCAGTGGAAAATAGCCTTTATGCTGTAACAAAGTTAAGTACAAACAAAGACCTGCAAAAGCCTTTAGTCACAAAGACAGAAAGCCATCAGTTTTGACTGAAGTGTCACAGACACTGTGTGTGTGTGTGTGTGTGTGTGTGTGTATCCAGTGACATTTTTGCTTGATGGTGAGTAATGCTGTAGGCCTCAGCTCATCAGTGTGTGTGTGTGTGTGTGTGTGTGAGAGAGTGATAGCTCTCCATCTGGAGAAAGAACCGATTAAAGGTGTGAAGTGTCCTGCTTAGGGAGCGTCGCTGCATCTCTCTCTCTCTCCCTCACACACACACACACACACACAAATCTTCATAGTGATGCATGTGTGCTGGCTCTACCCACGGTCGCTACGGCAACTCAAAATGGCGGCCTGCCAATCTGGTCTTCTTTCACTCTCTTTCCTCGCCTTGGTGTTAAACACTGCATCCCTTTCCTCTAAAGTAGGTCAGTACACCTCCACAGCACTCCCCCTCAGCCCCAGACCTGCTTATCCTGCATCTGCACACACAGCCCTGCCTCTGCACAGCCTCACGTCTGTCCGTCTGCCCACCCATCCATCTGTCTGCCTGCCTGCCTGCATCTTCATGCCTTACAGAGTTGAAAATCAAACATTAGCTGTTTATTGTAGTTTTAAGACATCATCGCAGACAAATCATTCCAATAATACATAAATACATAAAAGATAGGGGTGTGAAAATGCATCAGTGCACTTAAGATGCACCTTTAAACGTTTTCCAATGCATCACTTAAAAAGTTTCATTTCAAAAACTGATTAGAATTAATACAGAATGAAGGTATTTTCACTCATATTGACTTAAAGCTGAAATACAGTAGTTACAAATAAAATTCTGAGAATGTACATTGGGTCATATTTAATCAAACTTCTCAGGATAAGAATGTTGATCTGGGATCAGTCAATACCATTTATATAACACTGTACAAATACATGATCGATCAGTGACTTCCTCAGATGTCTGATGAATATGGGTCAGTGTTTCTATCAGCTACACAGTACATAAAGGTGAAAAAAGTTAACTTCATAATTTTTAAAAGTAAACTACTTTTTCATGGCTTATTTTTTGTTTTAAAGTTGATTATGACAGCTCACAAAAATAAGAAATCCAGAAACTCATTTCGTTGAGTAAATTACATTTACATTAACATTTAAAAGCTTGACATCACTTTACATGTAATTAAGAAATGTGATTGTTGACCTTTTCGAATTAAATAAATTAATATTCTAATTTTTGAAGATGCACTAGTACTATAGTCCTACTGTGTACACTATAGAAGCGCTATTGTACTTCATAATTGTACAGTATATTCAATGTACACAATCCAATATAGTATATTCATTGTGCATCAATCCAACTTGAGAGAATTAGGATCTTGAAACTTGAAAAATTTTATGATTCATTAAAATCCATTCCTTCGGGGGGAAAATGAATTAAAAATTAAAAATTAAATGAAAAAAAAAAATTTAATGAGCACACATTTGTTTTTGTGAATTGCGGCGACATTTTATAGATTTACACAAACCCTAACCTTAACCTCAAAACATGTCTTCACCTTAAAACTTCATGATTTACAATGCAGGGACCCACTATGTGGTACAAACCTAGTGCATACACACAAAAACTCTGGTAGTACTATACTAGTGAGGACATTCCATTCACTTGTGCAATAGATAGTAAAAATAAACCTAAGCTTAACTTCAGAAACCCAAGGTCAGTGCTTCTGCACTTTTAATAAAAAAAGGTTTGTAATGAAACTTTTACAGATCTGACAAGCATTCCTATCATTATAAGGACTTTCATGCTCCACCAGAGTGAAATACAAAGACGCACACACACACACCCCTCAAACCTGAGTGGGCTGCTCAGAACTCCTTTCTAAGAGCAGCTATAAGCAGCACAGCTTGTGGTAGTATTATAAACCCGCCTAGCACACAGCACTTCCTGACTCTCTGCCAATTTCTCAGCGCCGTACAGTGAGCAGTAATCATCTAAACTTCGAAGCATCCACCATCACTGTTTATCCGCTTGTCTTCTTGCAAATCTGGACACATCTCAAAACGTGACAATGATTTGACAAGTATGAACAGGTTTTTCCTCCACAGCTATGATGCACTGAAAAATACATTACACAGCCCTGCCAGTGGCAGCTCTTACAGCAGTGGCAGTCTCTGGAGGATGGAGGTACAAGCTCAAAACCTGCTCAGCCAATGCTGTATGGAGAGGGTCATGACCTCCAGCCCTCTGAAGCACAGATTGGAGAGCGAGAGAGAGAGCACATAGATCACAGGCTCACATATGGGCAGGATTACAGAGAAACTGCCATTTCACTCTGATCATCAGGCTTCCATTTCACACTTAAGCCAGCGGATTAACTGGATTAAAGTTCATAAATACATAAAAGCAAATAAAGATTAATTTAAAGTTTAGCCTTTGTAAGGGAGGAATTAAGTTTAGCCAGCAAAAATAAGCCACTCCTCTTCACATTTCCCACCAAACATATCAGGATAAATTCAATCTCTGAGTACATTCAGACACATGCCCTCTGTTGTGAAAGGAAACCAAATTTTACTGGTCCATCATCCTGTTCTGAAAGATTGTCAATACATATCCCTTCATAATTTAAAGCCACTGAGTTAGAGAGCAGAGAAGACTAAATAGCTACTTTATAACATTTTACTGCACACCATAAAGTTTCCTTTCAATGGCTGAAAAGAACTGTTCACTAAAAAAACCTTCAGATATATTCAGTCAAGACATGCTCTGCATCTTTACTGTAGAATCAGAGCTGCTTATACTGTGTGCTAAACAACATTAGCTACAGGAGTGCTTCAAAGTTTGAGAGACTTCTAAAATTTTCTTTGTTTCTGCATAGATTTGACCTAAAAAACTTCAGATTGTCAAACAACTCATACAAGTAGATAAAGAGAAGTAAATAAAAAAAAATCTGTCAAAAATTAGACTTGGTCATTTATTTATTAAGGACAGTTATCTAATATTACAGCTGAGTGGCAAAAGTATGAGTCTTTGGGATTAGCAGATAATTTGCAGTTGAAAGTTGAAGTTTGACTCGATAAACGGGATGACAATCAGGTGTGAGTGCCCCATTTTATTTAAAGAACAAATATCTAGCAAATTCTGATTTTCACAACATATGTTTGTGAAAGTATCATGGCACAAACAGAGGATATTTCTGAAGATCTAAGAAGAGGAGCTGTTGATGCTCATCAGGCTGGAAAAGGTTACAAAACCATCTTTATAGAGTTTGAACTCCCAAAAAAAAAAAAAAAAAAAAAAAAAAAAAAAAAATCAGAGAGATTGTGTACAAATGGCGATTATCAAGACCTTCCCCACGAGTGGTCATGCCAAGAGCAAGGTGTGTAATAGTCAAAGTCACAAAGCAACTCACGGTAACTATTTTCTAAAGAAAACTGAATAACTGACTGAAAAAAAAAAAAATGTACCTGCCTTGTCAAATCACGCACAGACAATATTGGATGTTCTATTCCAAAATACTAAATCTTTTCATTTATTTACAGCAGTCACAGCACCTGCAAATGCACTGAAGCAAAGCAGGTCTGGGTCTGTTTAGTACTTGGATGGGAGACCTCTATGAAAAGCCTGTGTAGCTGCTGAAAGTGGTTTTGGTGGGACAAGAGGGAATATGCAGCGACGGGGACACGGACCTGCATAAATGGTGCCATCTTTCAGATGAGGCAAACAAGGTCCTGATTCTATAAGGTCAGACTAGAATCCCTGGGCATTTCTTCTAAAAGAGTAAGAGTGTTACCCCAGAACCTTGGCTAAATTTCCCCCTCCTAACCATCTCCATCTTCAAAAACAGGCCTAGCCTTTCATCACCTCTCTGTCGAATAGAAAAAGTGTAGTGAGAGTTCTAATACAGACTGGCTGCTGTTGCATCATCCAGGTGAATGCTGCACATTGGTGGTGGTTGAGGTTACACTCTAATGTTGGTCCCAAATGTCAAAGTGCTTTGATTGACTAGAAAGGCACCATGGAAGTGTACCTCTGAGCAAGATTTACTAATATGACCTTTATGATGACACCTATTGGACAGCTTATGATGAGCTTACTAAAGTGTCACCTAACCTTATGAACAGTACTCCTACAGAAGCGTTCTTTAGGGAACTAAAAGTTGATCTATGACACGGCTTAAAAGAACACTTCTGGTGGCTTTATTTTTAAGAATGCTTATGTGGATAAACCCTCAGGCTGTGAAACAATGTTTGCAATCTCCGGGATTTCATTCAGTGTGTCACAAGCAACCCATAATCATGGTCTAAATGTAATGCTTTAATGAGGGTTGATGAACACTGAACAAACTGACAGATGCTGTATTAGATTTTCAGATTACTGACAGGAACAATATGCTGCAAGTTGACAAATTAGTACAGCTTTAATTAGCTCTATTAAGGATACGACTTTACAAAAAGAACAACAGATAATTAAACTTAAAAGAAAAACAGACATGCTATTAAGTGTTGCACAGAGATACACTCGGTACATCTTCACTGAAATGCTATTTATAAAAGCTTGATGAGATCAAAACTAAATATGAAGCTTGTGATCACATCAAATGAATTCACCTGTGACCTGTCAAACAGCATTACAAAACTGATGTACATTATTACATTTTCTGAATGGAAAACATGCTGGTGCCACAGATGAAAGGAAAGTAGTGATGCAAAGTGTGAAATGAAGGCATTTGCTCGTCACTCTGGTCTGACCTTTACAAATCACATCACAAATGTAACTTAGGAGTAGCCTATTAAAAAAAAAAAAAAAAAAAAAAAAAAAAAAAAAAAAAAATCTACAGCAGACCTATGGTGGATGCAAAAAACATCAAATGGAAACTTCACGTTACATATTTACATAAGGTGAATGCTTTTCCTGAAGTCTGATCAATGGGAACAATAGTGCCACAACCTTTCACAACATTTTTAAATTTTTATATATAAATATTACATATATAAGAATATAATAAGATGCCCAGACAAAAACAATCACCGTGACTGTTTAAGGTGGTAGTAACATCATGGTTCTACCAGCAGCGGCAAAAATCCCAGTCTATAGGAAATTCTCAGAATTGTAGCCGACAGTATATAAGACTGAAGGCCTTGTGTGCCACTCTGGTCCATATGCTCATGGTCTGAGTTTCCCCGCAGAGTTTTCTTTCAGAAATTGATTATGAAGGATCTGTATTGACTTCTAGAAAGAATCCTTGCCTGGAAGCGAAAGGATTTTCATCCACAAGTCATGAAACCTGTCCTTGTTCATCAGTTTAGTCTTTGAGCCACAGTTCTGAGGAGAATTTCCTGTAGACTGGGATTTGTGCCACTGCTGGTAGACCTGTATAACCACATGCATTGATATATCTGCAAACTCAGATACATCCTTCACAACATGGCCTTTGACACGCCCAAATGTAATCACTGCTTTGTGACCCATTTTCCACACATCGAACAAGACATTCATTGGACCACCTCTTCTCAATCTATGAATCCAGTCACACCCCACAGGTATTTATAGTCTGATCATCCTCTTGCAATGCCATCTGCAGGAGCCTGAAGTTACTACCACCTTAAACACACAAGGTGATACATTTTTTTGTCTGGGTTTATTTTTTTATTTATTTAATATTTCATATACTGTGCTGTACTAAATCAAACTAAACAGGAAAGTCTCAGACCTGCAGTTTACGTACTGAAAAACAATATAAGCAATAACAGTGTGTGATGTAACCAACAATACTGATCATGTGATTATGAAGATAAAATATCCTATTGTCCTCGTTTACACTTTTCTGCATACTACAAAATACTAAAACGGTGACTGATGTTATTACCATACAACTGGATGGACAAACAGTGCTGATCAACTGCAGCTTGTTTAAAACCCAACAACATAATTCCATCAGTGTATTTTGTTGCTGTTGGAATACTACATACACAGCTTTATGCTTTCTTTTTTAATGATTATACTAGATTTTAAACTCTTATAGGATTTTAACATACCTCATGAATGCCTGAGACTCTCAAATCAATATTACCAAGCACAGACTTACTGGACATTCAAAAGTCAAAAGGAAAATCCAGAAACTGGACATCTTTTTTTAAAGCACTCATGAAATACTCTTCACAATCATTTAATCTTCATTTCTTCCTTTGATTAAAATTGTCTATTTTGTGCAGTCATAACCAGCTTTGTCATTTTTCTTTGACTCGTTTGCTTCCCTGATTTAATTACTGTTTCTGGTTGAATATCATTTTAATCTTTTTTGTGTCTTGCTGAATTTTCCATTTTATAAGCTTTTGTTATGCCTGTTGTCACGCTTTAAAACATTAGTCACCTTTGATCACCTTTGTGTGATGTTTCGAGATTCATTGGAAATGTATGTGGAGAGACTGGAGGGGACGGGGGGACAAAAATAATACAATGATAAAATACACAGTGCCCATCAGGTAAAGAATAACAAATATGAGCTTGTTAATCATTTGTTTACGTGTTTGAAGAGCTTTGAAAATTAGATTTTTGGATCCGAATGGGCTTTGGCTCATTTGACTCGATTGATCACACCCTGGGAAACGCGTACATGAACGCAGACACACACACACACACGCAGCTCTTGGCTGGCCTCTCCATCAGTGTTGAAAAATTGGCCCCTGAATTCCTCCCAGCTTTCACAGATCGAACAAATCACAGTGACATGGCAGCAGCCCAACCCAGCTGTTACAGCCCAGCAATTAGAACATCAGAGGAAGAATCCATCCCTCACTCCCTCCGTCTGCTCTTCTCCATCCCTCCATCATCCCTCTATCATTTCAGCACTTAGGAGACAACAGTCCACTTGAGGGCATATCTGATATAAATAATTTGTGGTCAACAATCATATATGTGGCTAAAAATCCTGATTATATATTTCTTTATGGATATATTTTGACAAAGACAGACATTACACAGAGGTTTTAGTTTTAGCATTAGATAATCAGTGTGACTGACTGAAATTATTCAGCTCTCGACTCTTAGTTCTAATCTCAGAAACAGACTGGTTGAAGTAACATAGCACTGAGGGCAAAGCTAGGCAGAATTCATGGTTTTTGTCTTATATATTATGCATGTTTTGTATTCAAAAGCACATACGGCTCACATACATAAGTACATTCACTGGGATGGCCAATGGCACCTGTCTTATCGGGAGATCATGAGTTTGAATTCTGTGACATGACTAGAATTAAAATGATTATCTGCAGTATTTTTTAAAGGAAATATGGGGATTTTATGAGGAACCTATCTATATACATTAATCCATTCTAAAGTGCCGGATGGTCAACAATAACTGAAGCAATATTCCCCATAAGAAATAATGTAAATCATATTAATCCATTCCGGACTCAAACATATGAACAAAAATAGATTTTATATAGAGTAACTATAGTTACATACAGAAAACAATGAGAAATAAATACAAAAGACTCATGAAATGGATACATTTAACATCACTCTTACCTTTACTGAAGACTATTCTTGGTGTATGGAAATGTGTCTAGAGAGGTCTGTTACTGGTGGCAGCCTTTGTTTTGTACACCCGTTCTCAGCTGCCATTTCATTTTGCACCCATTTTTAGGCATTTACATTTACAGCCATTGGCAGATACTGTTATCCAGAGCAACGTACAACAGTGCTTTGTTTCCAAGGCACTGTTATATGTCGGCTGCATGCCATTGCTTTAGTGCAGTGCGTTTTAGTTTGTTTTGAGCATTATCAATAAAAAACAAACAATGACAAAAAAAACAGAAACAAAGCCGGAATGAACAAGGAAGCAGTGAGTGGATGCTTCATTTTTGCAAAATATGCGGCGAGTCAAGTGGGCAGGCCAATGAAACCCAGGTGGATGAACCACAACCGGGACAAACTTCCCCCCAAAAAAGTCAAATGATAACCAAGGTTCCACTGTAATGGAAAAATCTTATACCAGTCAATGTCATGCCAGCTGATATCAGTCAGGTCCTAGCCCACTCCTAGCCCACTCAGTGGACAATGACCACTGATACACAGGTTCTAAACTGCCAGGTGCACAACAGAGCAACAATGTGCCAAATATTTGTTTAGTGCCACAATAAAAATAGGATGAAACTTTAAAAATGTTCCAATACAAAGGCAATAAAATTATTTTTTTTGAGTCAAAAACCTTTTCCATGCATTGTTATTTATTTTAAGAATATCATTGAATGTTTCTTAATAGAAGCTTAGAAACTATGCTAGTTTGTAAGTATATGAAATATAACATTTTTAGAGCATCAAGTCAAGTTTTATATACAGAAAGTATTATTCCACAACCCATGTAGTGAAAAAATAAACACAGTACCACAAACAGCAGCCTAGAGAGAAACCTACACTAAAGCCCATAACAAGTGTGAATACACATGTCAAATTAGAGAGCACAAGTGGCCTATTTTTTTTACCACACACACACACACACACACACACACACACACACACACACACACACACACACAATTAGCCCAGCCAGTGTTTTTCCGGAGAGACTAATGAGTTAGGGAGAGCTCTAGTGGGACCAGGTAACAAAATATTAGCCTTAATTAGGGCCCATCAACACAAATACTGAGAGGTCTAAACAGGAGACAATTTTTATTCTGGAGATTTGCAGTTTTTGTTTTTTTTACTTTTTTTTTTTTTTTTTACGCAGTTTAGTTAGGGACATTTTTCCAAGAAAGATAATCCTACTCAAAACTTCAAAATGTTTAGTCCTAATAGAACTACCATTTTTTTAAAAATCACTGGCATTTCTATTTATGATGAAGTGTTTAGTAGGAGAACAGGCTCCATTATTGCTCATAACCTCAGTTATTTTACAATTTGGTTATCATCAAATTTATCCTTACTGTTATCGTTCATCTGTGCTGTTTTTGTCAGCGTGCCCAGGTGACTTGCCGCTAATTTTGCAAAAAAAAAAGCATCCACCAACATGTTTGTTATTCACTCTGGCTTTGTTTCTCATTCATAACACTCAATACAAACTAAAAATTCAATTAAAGTGACGGCGCGAAGCGCTACAGCCTGAAAACGGGTGCAAACATAAATAGCGGTCGAGTACAGGTATACAAAACACCAACATGTTCTAAAACAGACCGTAAACCTGTAAGGTGTTAAATGTTCATTTATCCATTTCATTTATCTTTTGTATTTATATCTCATTGTTTTCTGTATGTAAAACTATAGTTATTCTATATAAAATGTATTTTTGTTAATATTTGAGTGTTTGGAACAAATTAACTGGATTGACATTATTTCTTATGGGAAATATTGCTTTAGTTATTGTTTATTTTGATTACCATCAAGCATTTAAGAATGGATTACTGATGAAAACCGAGGTTCCACTGTATAATGTTCTCAGTGTTTTAAATATTAGCCTGCTAAGTCTTTTGCAACAGTTTAGACAAATCAGCAAAACTGCCCATGTTACACCAAGAATGGTGATGCCTACAGCTTCTCATGTCATTTTAAATGCTCACACATGCACACTTCAGCAACACTGATTCAGTCAGTTAGGGACATTAACAAATCCTGGCTGACCTGCTCAGCAGAACAGTGAAAACAAACAACCAAACATTATTCATTATTCACATGGTGTAACTAGCTTTATGATGCTAAGCTTTATTTATGACGATGAAACATTAGACGGCATTCCTAAAATCTGACATTTGGTATAGAATAGCCTTTATTGTCACTGAGAAAACAGTGGTATCGACAATGTCAAAACAGCAAAAAAATAGCTGTTGAATTTGAATAGCTTATACAACCACAACACTGATGTTAGAGGGTGGTGTGCCAGGCATTGGAAACTATTTATTTTATATTAAAACTAAACTATAATTACAGTCCTGTACAACAGAGTTTAACACAAATTCTAAATTAGAATTTAAAAATGTCTTTGCATCAAATATGGAAGCATGGATCATTACAGCCCTACTACTCATCCACTTCCCATTACTAACTGGTGTCAATTCCAACCTACTGTTTAGTCATGTACAGTGGGTACCATCCTGGACCAGGAAGGATTAATATAAACTTTCTCCAAGATACACAGCCAAATTATTTAATTCTTTGAAACTGCAGCATTCAGCGCTGTATGAGACCTGAACTTGCTTGCAGGAAAGTGTTAATTGTTTAGTTGCGAGTGAACAACCAGAGACATCTCAGCCTGGCCATCATTGCTCAGAATTGACACAGAAGAAGCAATTAAGGCATCATCTCCACTCTACAGGGGCAAGAACACTTGCACATTCAAAGACTTCAAACCAAATAAAAGTAATTCAGGGACTGTTAATTATTTTTCTCATGTTCTGATCGTGTTAATAGTAAATTATTTCCCACCTGTATTCTGCTGACTACCAGTTTCACACAAACCATAAGTGATAATAGCTGCTATTTTTAGTAGATGAAGTTGCCAATGTTAAATACTTGAAGCAATATTCTTAGCTTTGATTTTATAATTTGCTTAAAATTAATGCTGCATATTAAAAGCAATACACAACAGGTAACACTTGCTGTACACTTGAGGTTATACATTACTCTTGCTGTGATGACCAACACTTCAGCTCACTATTAATTATGAAGTACTCCTTCTTGCGTTTCATGTGCTACAGGCTTTCAGGTCTTTAGAAAGTGCCTTTTTTCCATTTTGTGGAAAAAGTGCCAAAATTCCATTTTGGTGCCGTAGAGGTAAGACAGTATGGTGACTAGGGACTATATTGGCCTAACAGCTACAAGCAGATTTTTAGCACAGAAAGTCTTCTATAAACAGAAACAGCTGCTGCCTGTGGCAGGTTTCATTTAATTTCTGTAAATCTCATCTACTAACTGGCCAAGTCCAAAAAAATTAAATTGCTTTCCAATGTTGGACCCGTGTATGATGACAAATCTGTAACCACTGATTCATTACGATGAAGGACAACAGTTGATAAAAGCTTAAATGCTTTTAAACTATAAAAATCCCATCCAGCTCAGCTATTGTGGAAGAAAAAGACAGTCAAGAAGTGCCTAATAGGTGTCTTTGCACACTCTGCCCTTTAATTACTTTTTCATACCCGCCCTTCTGCTCTCACTAATTTCTTTAAAAACAGCAGAAGTGGTACAAAGCAGTAGCTGAAGTGCCAATAATATGTTAATTATAACCGGCTGCATAAAGCAAAGAGTTTTTGAGACAAAGCAAATGCTTAATGTGTCAGGGCAATGGTCTGCTTTTCACAATTTTGAGGAACTTTTTCAGTCAACCTCAGCAAAGTCATTCAGCCAATGACTGCCAGTTCTTTGTGCCACTGAAGTGACTGCCACCAATACAGCACTAGTATGTTGAATTACATGAACACCTTGATTCAATAAAAACTAGGACTGAAACCATTATTCGAGTAACTCAAATAACTGCAAAGATTTAAGGCGGCGCAATTTATTGGAAAATGAAGACACTGGTGTGAATACAAGGCTGAAAATGCTCAAGTGTGGGACTATTTTATGCTGCCTAAGGCGGACAGTGTAAAACACACCTGAGCCTAAAGCCTGCAGTTCACGACGAACGTGTTTTTACGACTGTTAACTGATATGAACACACGCACTTGTTCGAACGTACAATATCACTCACATCTGTCCGTCCATCCATCCCTCCCTCTTCTCAGATGGGCTTTTGAAGGGGGTAGACCTTTTTGTCTTTAAGATAAAACTAAGGACAAATAGGCTAACCTATGTTTGTGAAGTTGTTTTGCATTCTCTCTCTTCATGCATATTATAAATGTTGATTAAATGGATTTAGTTCTGGAGCCAATAAGCCAAAGATTTTAAGCTTTGATCTAATTAAAGTGTTGAGGTTGAATAAAAACATTTTGTGAGGAATAGAAGCCAATTGCTTGCTCATTTTAAGAGGCCCGTCATGTTGCATAACACCCCACTGATATAGTTGTTTCAAAACACAAAATTATGATTTATTCGATCACTCAATTAAATCGATGAAAAACAAAAATTGATGATACTCGATTACAAAAATTTTCAATAGATGCAACCTTAATAAAAACACCAACAGAAGAACTTAACTAGAACTGTGATTAATTATTTGAATAGTTAAAATCAATATCTGCCCCAAAAGTTAGCATGAGCTCAGCATTAGCAGAGAAAAAAAAATCAGTCTGAAAATGCAAAGCAGGCAGACTTTAGTGCCGTGGGATTACCGGAGCTACACTGCTTAGTGCTACTGAACAGGTCCACTCTGAGGCTCCACACTTTCTCAGATAAGCCCTTTTAAGGCCTCAGTCCACAGCTGAAGTAGAGCCTACTGCAGTGCCATTACAGAAGTGCACAATTGCCCTCCCTTCAGCTAACCACTTGCACTCCAGGATAAGCCCCCCCTCAATGTCTCACACACTTAGATAAGCTCTTTGTAAGGTAAGGTCAACTTCTTACCCACCATAGAATTGTAACTTTGCTTACCACAGTTACACTATGTGCAAAAAGATGGCCCTTGAGGCTTTGGCTACAGCTTCTCTTTGGTCTACCAAGTGCCACACAGCTCACACTTACATCTTATTCACTACCAGCTCATGAAATAGTAAGCAGACCACACATATCATAGTCTCTCAGGTAAGTCACATTCAGTACCCTAACTTGCTTGAACTGAATGATGGGCATAGGCTATGCCCACTGTGTTTCAGCCTTCAGCCAAATGCAAGAAACATTAGAAAGTGTGGGGAGAAGGCACGAAGAGGGCAAAAGAGGCCAACTTCTGTGCTCTGGAGAAACTTGCAGCCTCAAAAAAAAAAAAAAAAATACCATGGCATCAGATTTTGTAGTCAGGTTTAGGCATTGAGCAGCCAAGAGAAATTATTCTTGGCAGGCTTACAGAGGGCACGCTCAGATTTCGATATCCTTTGATATGCCTGCACTGAATATAGATTTTCAAACATCAAACCTGGCATGGGCTAGGAAAGGCCAGGACTCTCCAGAGAACACTTATGCCAGCCAAAAAGCTGATTACTGTACGTACACTGAACCAGCAGGATATGGCTGAAGTGCACTTGAGGAAGGCATCTGACCCCCAACTGTGCCCCGGGCTGTGGATGATTGGGCTGCCCATTGCTTCAGGCACTTGCGTTCTCACTGCCCCCAAGTGTGCTCACTAGTATGGTATGTGTGTTCACAGTACTGATGTGATAAAGGAGGTCAAATTCCTATGAGCGTAGAGTTTGAAGATAAACCACCTGCTGCCAGTTTACACACAGTGGCAGTGCAGGAAGCTGTATTGGTCATACTTTAGAATTGACCATTCAGTATATTGAGATGGAGACTCAACATTTCAGCTATAGGTACACTTATCCACTTCCAGCAGACACTAAAAGGACCTCAATGCCTTTGAACACAGGGGGCAGCTTTCAGGTACACACAGGTGGAGTGTGTACATACTAGCTCTAGCACACATGGTAGCTTTATGGCATGTTGCTGGCTAGAATTGTACCCCTCCATCCAACAAACTAAGACTCGGAAAGTGGATTCCACAACAAGACATATGCAGCTACAGAGTCTGTTTACAGCAGCTGTGCAGGCGGATATACTCTGTAATTGGATCCACCCATCCACTTTCAATGCATTTCCAGGCTTATGGTTGGCTGTCACCATTGGTGCACAGCACATCTCCAGCCCTAGTTAGATTGCATGGGTATGCTGTCATGAGATTGAGAAAAAAAACAACCTCCTACACAGCTTAGCAAAAGCACTTCATGCAGTTATTACCTTGCTTGGGTGGGTCGGGTGCCTAGCCCACCTGCAGCCATTGGCCAATACTGCAGTTTCTATATCTTCCTCCTCTTCTCTATTGGTTTTTAGTTTTCACAGATTGCTGCAGCCTTCAGCAAAGAACCACCATGAGGGAAAGAAGTTAAAATTAGTGTGTAGGGCCATCTGCCACTCAGGATGGAGAAAGTTCATCAGCCACTGGCACCTGTCACGTAGTAAAAACTCTCGGCTAGCTTAAAGACCCATCCTGAATGTTTAACATTCGTAATGCATTATTTCACACAGACTTTAAAGTGCTTCACATAAACTGCCCCACTTTACATAAAACAGTATGTTGTAGGATCTAAAACATTCATGCAAAATCAATACAATTATAACTTTTATATTAACAAGGCTTATGGATTGATCTCCTGCTTCGTTTTATTGACTTCTCCCGACTGATATTGTGGTGTTGAAATATTGCCTCTGACAATTCACTGCAGTTCTTGGGGTTCATGAATAAAATGACACTATGGAATTTCTCAATGATCACCCACTGGTTTCTTGTGGCAGTGTTGAGAGTAGTGCTATGACCCAGCAGGTTGTTGAGGTACACTATAGGGGCTGAGGGAGGAATATTGCTCTGGGCTTTTTCTATCAGCCTCTCAAACAACGATGGGCTATTACACAGCATGACATGAAATTTCCATAGCCTGTGGTTGAATGGAGTACAAATGCCTAAACATGTCCATTCAACTAAGAATGCGCCACCCTGAGAGTGGATAACGGCCTCCACAGCCAATCCAATTTTACCTGGTTCCTCTCTTTGGATTTTCCCTGTGCCTATTGGCAAGTTCAGCTGATGTGCACGCTAAATACACTTACTGGCAGAGCCTTTTTTAAAGCCAGTCAGACCACAGCACTAGCCAGTTAGAAATGGCTAGAAGATTCTTAGTAAGACAGTTGCAATCAGAAAATATTTACAAAATAACCAAGACAGTATTATGTAGGTCAGAGTCCATCATAGTGAATGGTGCATTATGTAAGTGACCACCTATCCCCTTCACTGAGCTTCAGCTTTCAAAAGCTGTTTCTAGTTCCCAAGGCATTTTATCCCTTTTGAAATAAAGCAGTATAATTTTAGACACAGTCTCTCTGGACACATTAACATTTTGTTGTTTCTCTTCTCATCACCCCTGCAATTTGTACACCCAGCAATAATAGGCTGCAGGCAAGCCAGCCATGTTTCATTATTTGTTAGATGTCTCATATGCTTTAGAAAGTCCAAACACATAGGTATTATTTTAAAAAATGAATTAGAAACATGCACCTTTGTCACAGCATATTCTCAATACTGGTGCAGTGGTGCTCATGGATATCTGGTCATTGCTCTGCTCTGCCCCTCACCTAAACTGTACCGTGTCCACCTGGTCCTCCTTTCTCCAGTATTCAGGTTCTGGTCATAAAATTAGATTATCATTAAAAAAGTTGATTTATTTCAGTAATTCCATTCAAAAAGTGAAACTTGTATATTATATTCATTCATTACACACAGACTGATATTTCAAAATGTTTATTTCTTTTAATTTTGATGATTATAACCGATGACTAATGAAAATCCCAAATTCAGTATCTCAGAAAAATTTGAATATTACTTATGACCAATAAAAAAATATATATATTTTTAGAAATGTTGGCCAACTGAAAAGTATGAATATGAAAAGTATGAGCATGTATAGCACTCAATATTTAGTTGGGGCTCCTTTGGCCTGGATTACTGCAGCAATGCGACGTGGCATGGAGTCCATCAGTCTGTGACACTGCTCAGGTGTTATGAGAGCCCAGGTTTCTCTGATAGTGGCCTTCAGCTCTTCTGAATTGTTGGGTCTGGTGTATCGCCTCTTCCTCTTCACAATTCCTCATAGATTTTCTATGGGCTTAAGGTCAGGTGAGTTTGATGGCCAATTAAGAACAGGGATACCATGGTCCTTAAACCAGGTACTGGTAGCTTTGGTACTGTGTGCACTTCACTTTTTGAATAGAATTACTGAAATAAATCAACTTATTCATAATATTCTAATTGTATGGACCAGCACCGTATGTACTATGGGTGAGTCCGGGTGCTCAGAAGGTTGCATGTATGAGATGGTAAACTAGTTAATATGACTTCACTGTGTTTGGGTGCTTGTTGGAAAATCTGCCCACTACACACAGCCAACACAGTACACAGACCAGTGAAATGAATCAACATTAATGGGATACTAGAGTTGGATAGTGACAACAAATATGATTAAAGAATTCTCATTTATAAAAACATGAACATTTGCCATTTTCCCTGCTGGACAAGATGAAAGGATGGAGTCTAAATTAAAAGCATCATTTACAATCCAGAGTTTACCAGTAGTAAACAACTTCATCAGCCATTCGAATGTAATTTGCTAAATGGGAAAAGAGGTATTTCCCAGTGCCTGACACCAATTTCAACACTCCTTCAGTAGAATTTGGGAAGTCTCTATTCTGTTCAGCTGTATTTCACTTTGGCAATATTTTAGTTGTTTAATTTCGGTTCCGTTTAAAAAGTTTCCTGAATTCGGAATGTGAATTGTTGGGTTTCCATCCAAACATTTCACAAATGTTATGCATATTTACAAAATGTAAACAGAAAAGATGCTAATGAATTAGTTTGCATTTCAATCCACTACAGTTATGCCATTCATCAAGTAGCTGCCATTTATCAAGGGAATGGCAGGAAAACAGAGCGATTCAACTCTTTGTTTTCAGCATAATTATTGTTGTTTGCAGTTAAGGGAAATACATTTTTTCAAGTTTATCCATCTCACCAAAAATTTGAGCCACTTTCCCCCTACTCTGTTTATCAAACTGATATAGTACAGGACCTAGATACGCACTTGGCACAATGGCACTTGGCACCATGGCAAACATGGCACAATCTTGCAGCTTGATACATCGTGGTTTATTAAAAACCATGAAATGTATAATTGTGTTTCCATCACCTTTTTTGCATTCTGGCTTTATCGACATTCTAAGTTCTCCACCTAGTTCTAGCATAACTTTTTTTGCAAAATGTGGGTGTTTTTTTCCCCCAGTCATCCCCCCCCCCACATTTATAAATGGCAAATGAAAATTCACTAATGTTGCTGATTTTTGCATGCCCTCTAATGAAACTCTAATGCAAGCCTCCTGCCTCACCTCAACCATTACATCCTTTAGCAATTAGCAGGAAGCCATGACTACGTCAGGTTTCAATTACCACTACACCTCATTTAGAATATCAGAATGATATCAAGCTGAGTAGGGTTTCAATGAGGGCTAGCTTTGCCAAACAATCCTCTAATGCATCCGAGAGCTATTTAAGCAGTTCATAACCAATAAGCTTTATAAGCCCCATTCAAGCACAGCCTGAAAACTAAAGCTTGAATATTTGAATAACATAAGAAAGAGGAGTGAATAAATATTACTAAATGATGAGAGAAACATTGAGACACAGGCAGGCAGAATTACGAACACATTCAGAAAATCAACAAATATGAGCTGTAAATAGAAGACAGGGGAAAAAGGTTTAAAAAGGCTTATATGGTTAAAGAAAAAAAAATTAAGAAGAGAGCTGTCAAAGACGATGAGAGTCAGGGAAAGCAAACAACCAACAGAACGGACAAGAGCATAAATCTCCTTTAAAACTAAAAAGGCTCTACATGAAAGAAAATGCAAGAGGCGGAGAGGGGAATTGGAAAGGGAAATGAAGCAACATGGAGTGGAGGCAGATAAGGAAGACGGCAAAAAATTATATCAGGAGTTGCGAACAAAACTGAATAAAAAAATTTGAAAATGCAAACGGGTGGGATGGAGAAGGATGATGTGAGAACGAAAGAGGAAAACAGATTGAAAGAGTAGGAACAGTACTTTCACAGAAGCTGTGAGTGAATAAGGAACACGGAGCAATTGTGTAAATGTGTGTGCATGTGTGGGGCTGTGTCAGAGAGGAGAGCCCCTGGATGATTTCATTACCTCTAAATATGGATTGTGATTTAGAGCATATTTCATTAGGAGGAAAATGTCAATCTCACTTAGAGCCGAGCGCTGGCTGGTGGGCTTTCGGCTGGAGAGGAGGGGGACATGATGTTCATTTCAACACACTTCTGCAAATGGGAATTTTCCAATTTCATTTTAGAGGAAGGCAGAAATACTGTTTCGGTTAGGTGATGGCTTGCCAAATGGTGGTTATAGGTTCCAGAAATGTATTACACCAGGACACAAAAAGTGTGCTGGGTAAGAGCCTGTCTAGCTCAAGTAATCTGCAGTTGCTCAAGACCACACAGGCAACTAGGTGGAGAGAGAAAAAGAATGAAAAAATAAATAAATAAAACATTGATGCTAAAGGATATAAAGTACAAATATAAATATTGTTGCTACATGAAACCTACAAGTCCAGTTCCTTAAATGCTTTGAGACTTAGTAAGCATCTGCACACACAAAAATAGTTATTTGGAGTATGCCTTTATATTTAAATACTAATATTTGAAAACTGATATGACTGAAACTTTCTGAAATCATATGTTTAATACATCAGCTTGCTTTCACACAGCTGCCTACTTGTAACAATTATCTGCAAACTTTAAGAGTTCAGACTCGCTGCTACTTTTACTGCAACTTCAGCATTTCACAGGTACAAAAAGGGGGGCATTTTAAAACAAAGCTGCCCTAAAGAAAAAAGAGGGCAGCTTGTTGGTTTAATTCTACAGAGAATATGTCGAGTGCTGAGAGAGGATTTCAGACCGATACTAAATTTGTGCCAAAATGCAGGGAAAACAAAAATAGCTTTATCTTCTTTTAGTTAATTTTCTAACTAAACTGATCTTAGAATGCAATTTCAGTGCATTCTGTTCAGTTTAAACTGCTCTCTGAGCTTAACTTTAAAATGACATTTTTCATGATTATTTATAACCCTACAATTTTATTTTTTCCTGAAAAAAAGTGTTTACCCTTTTATGGTGAGCTCATGAACAATCTGATGAGCTCTGCTTCTCCTTAAATGAGAGGAGAGTTGAAGTAAAATGATGAGAATGATTGTATGCAAGAGATGTATCGGAAAGGAAGTGAAGAGAAAAGCTAGTATGAATCAAATGGATGGTGTTGAGATGACATTTGCCCGACATCCCACAGGAACTGAAATGGTAATAGGTGACAGCTGGTGTATGTAAAGTTGGGGGTTGTGAATAAAGACTGATACAAAATGTATTTTGGAATTGAACTGGTTTTCTGTGTCAGTTCATGTACTAAACTCTAACCAGCTATGCCGAGGTACATACAGTTTTATGTTCAATGGCACCTTTAACTACAACTTGCTACTGAATTAGTGCAAGAACAGTAGCAAATTGGGGCAGCTGTGCCCGGGTGGTTAGGGATCTGGTTTTCTGACCAGAAAGTCGCCAGTTTGATCCCTGGGCAGGTCGTGACTGAAGTGTCCTTGAGCAAGGCACCTAACACCCAACTGCTCCTTGGGTGTCATTGATATTGCTGCCCACCACTTCTGGCACATGTTGACAGCCTAGTGTGTGTTTCACTGCACAAATGGGTTAAAATGCAGAAGGTCAAATTCCATTGTGTTCAAATCACATTGGCAAAATGTTTAATCTAATCTAATCTAAAGTTGACCATTAGCTAGCAGATAGCAGTTTTACATGGAATGTTATGATGGGAATGATTTAGTCTGGTCACAACTACTCAACACTGTGCTACGGTCAGTCATTTCTTTTTTCTGCCCAATGACAGGAAAGAAAAATGTACTTCTTGACCACAAATAGCATTTGCCATAGTAATTTTAAATCCATTGTGCAGCTATGCTGTCTTTGGTCTCGGTCAAACATAGCCTGTACTTCCTATGAGGATTACAAGAATTTCCCCAATTTGCAGAAACTCTTTTCATTAAGATTTAACTTAGCAGTGGTAGGCTCTCCCAGGGGAATCTCATTCTCCACAGAGATGTTACAAAATCCCCAAATCAGCAGCTGTCTCCTCAATTGAATTTATTTTAGAATGAGCCCTAGAGATGGCCTCTCCAAATCTCCATTCTTCCCCACAGAGAACCAAAGATTCATACAAAACCCTGTGCTGCATTTTAGCCACTCAGTTAAGCACAGCTTTTGGTTATGACTGGTTATGTGAAAAGGATCTGCAGATATATTTCCCTGTAGGAGCTTCAATACAGAAAAAGTACTATGCCCACCTTCCTTCCCTCTAGAAAAGATCTCACAAAACTAGTTTGTAAGCAAAGAACTTGAGTGCCTTAGTCATCACACTTGCAACAAGGCCTGAAGCCTCAGTTATGTGAGATAGCAACATTACAACCTCAATTCAATCATAAACGTTTGAGTCATAAAAGCTGAATCTAACTGTATGTTCAGCCAACTAAATTTACAAGTATTGTCCACAAAGGCATTCAAGTGAATTCTGATGCCAAAAACGAGCATCAGCTTCATAAATAGCATGTTAGTCTTCCTGCGACTCCTTTAGGTAGGCTCTCTCAGTTCTAGGTCAACTTCCATCTTTTGGCAGCATTCCCCACCTCCTTCCCCTCCACCTGCATCCCTTCATTCCAGCAGCACCTGGCATCATTATATTGCTCTCACACCTTGGGATAGCAAGATGAAAACAACAGAGAACAGCAGCAGCAGAGTCCAGACTCATCTTTCACCCAATAAACCAGAGATATCAATATTGCTGATATGACCCTATGGGTCATAATGTACTGCATTTGTCTCTTTTTGTGGTGTTATCCTTCTCTATCTGATTGTAAAGTGAAGCACAATGGCATTTCATGACCAACAGAGGCAGGCAAGTTATAAAACAGACCCACAGGAGGGTGCTTGCTTCTGACATGGTTTCCACTGCATACCAGCTCTTAAAAAGCTTACTTATCAACAGAGTAGAAATCATCTGAATGTTTTAGGTTAGCTTAGATGTTGAGGTTCAAGTATGTGAGACACTAGCTCAGGGGAGTCAAACTCCAGCTCCAACACTGGAGTTAAACCTGGTCACTACCTGCAGAGTTAAATCAGGTGTGTTTGAACAAGAAGATCACCAAACTGTGCAGGAATCTGGCCCTCCAGGACTGGAGTTTGACAGTAAAATATGAGGCCCAAAAGCTTTCTTTATGTATTTAAACAGGGAGGAGGATTTCAAAATGTTCTCCTGGTTTGATTAACTTAAGGCTTCTTTTTGTTTTTTCCACTAGATAGTTATTTAAAACTTCCCTTTGTTATTTTCTTCTTCCCTCCTGTACTCATGGTAGCACTATGTTTGAAATTAACCTGTTACACTAAAGATGGTTGTGTCAAGTTAAGGAACCAGAAGACAATCCATTTATCTTTCTTCAACATTTCTAGTTTCCTCAAATTATAGTCCCATAAACACAAAAAGTGATGGAGATCAGAATACGGCCTTGCCCGCAGGTTCAAAGCCCTTGCAAAGAAAACCAAGATTTCTCACATTTTACCACTTCAATTTCGCTTTAAATGTCATTTGGCTCGTCATTAAACTCTGCACGAAGCCACTTTGGCCTTTCAAAGCATGCCAACATATTGAGGTATTATCAAATGTCAGCAATGGGAACAGTAAGTCTTGGAGAAAGCTTTTGTTATCCAGTGGTACGAGTGAAAAGCTTCCTGTTCGACACAGGCCCAAGCGATAAGAGTAACAAAAGAGTGAAGGAGAAACTCAGGTGGGACTGCTGGAGGCAGCTCAAGGATGGAGTACTGATTTGAGGTCATTTACATGTAATTAATTAAATCAAGCAGGTGACCGCATGCAGAAGAATGCTGCAGGGCATCTGGTGCAGTGTCCGTCTAATCCAGGACTGAACTTTTCAAAAATGACTTTGCATGCATGTAGGTGTGTTGAACAAGGAAGTGCCAGAGCATTGTATATATCTGCTCTGGAATTTTGTCTCTTGCTGGCTTTAATTGCATTACACTTTTCAGCAATGTTCACTTTTCACAATGTGTGGGAAGGTTTAGATAGATAGATACTTTATTAATCCCTTGCGGGAAATTCGGGAAATTCAGGAAAGATTTAGTGGCCCAACGTGCCATTATTTGCTAACAGCAGTACGTAAAAGTCCTTAGAACAGCACAGGGGCCAATGACTGCTTAGTTACAGCGTCCAGACCTTACTTCAGGATAAATAACACTCGGGAATTTAGATATTATATATAGACTGTGCTGACCTCCTCTGGGTGTCTTGCTTAAGAACACTGCAATGAGCAGCTGAGCAGCACCAACAATGAATTAGTAAACACATAAGGGAGAAAGGGGCTTTTTCACTCCCCTCTGAAGTACAGCAGAGTCGAGTTGTCTCATTAGCACTAACAAGGCTGTTAAGTCTTGCTGGATAACTTTAAGTATACACACACCAGCAACCATATAAGAGACAAATCACAGAGACAGACAGCAGAAAGAGGGTGCCACCCTGAAGCACCCCTTCATGCTTCCTGAGCAAGCACGAGTGACAAGTTTCCTGTCTCTGAACGTGCCACTACACCACTCGGTGTAATGTTGTTCCCCAGGCCGAGTCTTGGCTCCTCTCCAGTGATGCTCTCTGTAAACTGGCTGTTGCCAGGGATGCTGCTAGAATACCAATGCAGTGGGCGCTGAAGCCTCGCATCCCCAGGGCGCCTCAATGCACGTGGCCAGAAGAGCCACAGCCAGTAGCTTGACTGCTGTAGGTGCAGTGTAGTACACAAAACGCTAAAATCAGGGGCTCCAGTGGAAAAGAAACAAGCAGCTGTAGGCAAGTGTGGAGCACCACATACGCACTGCAAAAATCATTCAATGCCATTTAAATTGTTAATATTTCTAATTATGAGACTGCTGTAAGAATATTTCATGATTATTTAACCTACTTTGACATTTTCTACGTGACTTTATTACACTGGCAATCACTTTCACAATAAAGAAGCCGTTAACTGACAAAGAAATGAGACATTTTCACTAGACAAAACAAGTAAACAGTTTCTCCTTTAATATTCGTACAGTAATTAAGCCCACAAAGCCATTTTACACAATGAAATACCAAACCTAGCTAGTATGCATTGTTTTTCATGTGCTGATTAATTGCCCCTTAAAGTTTTGACTGGATTCTCAAAGTGTTCTTATAAAAGGTGTAGATCTGTGTAAATGTGAATTTTAACAGATACACAGGTGTTTCTAACACCTCTGGAAGTACAGAAAGGCACAATAAGTAATGTTCACACCCACTGAAGAACTTGTCAGCAAAATTAGACAAGACAAGCTCAACTCAGCAGCCATCTGGCAGTGAAAACAATATTTTCTCATTTTCAAGCTAATAGAGATAGATATGAGGCAATAAAAATGGCAGGCTCTTAATAATAATAATAATACTAACAAAATAAAAATAAAAGTAAAAATAATTGTATAATAAATTAAAAATAAATAAAAAATAAAAATTAATTATATAATAATAATAATAATATATTATTATTATTATTAATTATTATTATTATTATTAATTATTATTATTATTATTATTATTACTACCACCATCAAATATATTGCACACTTCCATTTTTACTAAACATAAGTACAATTCATTAATGCCATAATATACAAAACAAGCAGTAAGGTGGAAGAAGGTCTGAAGGTCCACTCCAGACCTGTGTGCGCATGCATACACACACTCTTTATTGGTACAGTTATCTTGACTGGTGTCTTCTCCGAGGGCCCTCTCAAAAGCGCTTTATTTTTGTAAAACAAATCATATGATTTTCCAGTCATATGCTTCACTGAGCACGAGTCAGGCTTTCCAACTAAATCAATCCCAAGCCGTTAAGTAACAAAGTCAAAAGCATTGACTAAAGCAAACATTAAGCTTCTACAGTAAGATGAACGATCAGGCAGTCTGTAAAGCTGGGTTAGAATGTCTCTAAGGCAGAATGCCAAGAGTTAGCAAATCCTTTATTAAGTTCCCCATTCATTTCCACAGCAAACTGACTAACAATACTTCCATAATCTACATCACTTCAAAATACAGACTCACATTACAAACAGAGCATTATTTACCATCGGCACATTCATCAAGATAATTATGTTTATTATGATGCCGATGCTGATGAGGAGGACAAAGCTCATTTGCATTATGTTCTCTCGACGCACTTGTGAGAGTTCCAGCTGATACTGGGTGTTAATGATCGAAATCAGCACACAAACGTGTACATACCAAAGCGCACACACACAGCAGATGGAACAAGCCCTGCCAACAGCTAAAAGAGCCAGTCTTTACATAGCCAAGCCATAATAAAGGTTCTGCAATGTGGATGAAGTATAGGCTCCAAAACAGCGCTGGAGGGAAAACGTTAGAGGTAGCAATGGCAAGACAGAGCTGCAAAGGACTTTAAATATAGAACTGAATAAATGCTGCCCTGTCATACATGGTACCAAATGCCTCTGCCTCTTTGTCTCTCACAAACGCACATCCATCAAATAAAAGACAGCCTTCGATTACGCCCCAAAAGTACTCTTTCCACGCCTATTTTCTATACTTATTCACTTGTATATGTCACTCTACACATTATAATCTTAGTCTTTCAAAGCAAGAACGAAGCCACACTGCTCACACTGCTTTGCACCATATCACACATTACAAAGAAAGCAGGATCAGAAAAAAAGAAGAAAAAAAAGACAAGAGGGATGGGTGTAAGAGCACTTTTCCCTCCCCACTGGATGATTTTCATATCAGACGCTTCAGGGGCTGCTGTTCCACTTCTGTCTCTTCTCAAATGTCTTGTGTACCATTGTCAGGCTTTACTGAAAAACATGAGTGGACTTGGACTGGAGCCTTGCTTACACCTATAAAAAAGTGAGAGGACCATCATGTCTTTATCTCTCACTCCTGCCACCTGGGTTCTCTCTCTCTCATTCTCCCTCTCTGTATACCTCCAACCTGAGCTCCTGCACTGAAATGGATGAAACATTCATCCTACATTCCAGCCATCTGGCTGCAAAGAGTGTCTATGGATCCGTCAATAAGGCATCCATAATTCAGCAAAAAGTTTCCATTTGAGGGTACTGGTCAAACACTGCTTGAGCATCTTCTTCATCCTCCCTACTTGTCCATCTCTTGCAAACATTCCCTCTATCTTTCTCTCCATCGCTCAGCTTGAGAAACGTTTTCTCTTGATGAATCTATCCATGGGATCCATTTGATGTCTGCCCAAGTCCTCTCTTCAGCACCCCCCCCACCTCTTCAATTCTGTCTCTCAGACTGCAGCTTTCCATTGCCCCCCCATCACGTTCATGAAATTCTCCCAACACCACAGGACACCCATGTTTGCCTTTGAAGCCTGGGCAAAAACAGCTTTGTACAGGTGGGAAGCATTCCTCTCTGGGTGGTTTTGATACAGGCAGCCGAAAGCAGGAACAGAGAAATTTTGAGCAGATAAGATGCGAGTTCAAAAGAGGCTGGTCAAGAAGAGCATGATGTTGGAGCGAGTACCCTGAACGTGGGTAATTGGGTGGGTAGTACTTTGATAAGAGCCAAGGGCCTGTGGACAAGGTGTGCTAAATATAGAATAGCCAAGAGCTCACCATCAGGAAGAATCGGAGACCTTGCATAACCCTCAGTGCACGCGCACACACACACACACACACACACATACCAGACTGTTTGGGTAGATTTAAGTCTAAGTGTATTATCATCAATGGCTGGCCACAGAAAGCTGATATCAATATTTGTTCAATAATTCATCAGCAAACAAATCATTTCAGTCCAACCTCAAAGGTAAAGTGCAATGCTTGCAGCAACATAGCTGTATTCACATTGCATGTGAGCATGCACCACACAGAGATAACCACTTAAGACACCACCCCAGGGGAGGTGCAGTGCGTTAGCCCACCTCCAGTCGCCCTGTGTCCGGCTGGAATCCACGTGCAGGGTCTTCTGTGGTCACTCGGCACTGGATGGCATAGCCATTGATCCGGATCTTGTCCTGTTTTAGACCCAGTTCAGGCAGACTGCGCCCCTCACACACCCGCAACTGTGCATGCACCAGGTCCACACTGAAAGACACAGACAAAGAGAGACAGACAAATGTTGAGATTGTACTCAAACTGCCCTACGTGTGTTTTGGTTATAATGTTTGGACTCATGTTATAATTGTTATAATTTAATAAATAAAAGTTTGATAATAATGAATTCTGCAATGTGGAGTAAAACATTAAAAACTGATGTTTAGAATTAGAAAATAAAATGTTCAGTATTTTATTTAAAATCTACTTTTGGGGGAGGGAAGAAGAAAAAAAAAAAAAAAAAAAAGGAAAAACCACACACAAACACCACACACACGCCAAGTTCTCTATTTTGCCATTAACAGCCTTATCTTGATGACCACTTTTATGATGAGCTATTCTGAATATTAAACCTTCTGTTCGTTTTTGTATAAAGTGCCACATCAAAATTATTGAATGTTGTGAAAAATTGTGTTCATAATTTAGTTCATTTTATTTCTCATTTTATATCCTATTTTATATTATATTATTGAATTACATTATGAACACAAGTCAACTTTGAGATGCAGTAGTATTTTTTTTTAGACATAATCAACTACAAAACATTAGAATAATCTTACACTTGAATCTGGTACCAAACACAGATTCACACCAGAACTTTGTGGATGAACATGCACTGACCAGACAAATTCATAGATTTCATCAGACCTATTCACTGTCTCACACACCCATCCTCACCCTTCTAAAACTCCTGCAGGTGGGTTGTACTGTGGTGACATTCACACCAGCAATGTGAAAGCTAAGGGGAGAGATGCCTTCATGCTCCAGCACCTCACTATTATAACAGCCTGACAGCACCCCCTTCAATCTACAACACCTTTACCTGACAGAGAGAGAGAGAGAGAGAGAGAGAGAGAGAGAGAGAGAGAGAGAGAGAGAGAGAGAGAGAGAGAGAGAGAGAGAGAGAGAGAGAGACAGAAAGAGGGGGGGAGAAAGAAAGAAAAAATAAGAAAAAAGAAAGAGGAAAGAAAAAGAGGAGAGAAAAAGAGCAAGCCTGAAACAGAGCGAGAGCTAATAACGGAGAGGAGTTTATTCTGAGTGGAATTTGAAGAACTATAGACTGAATGAATAAGGCCAAGAATTGCAGTGTTAGACTCGTACACCAGCCCAGCAGACAACACAGCAACACAGCCTGAAGCTACTCTCAGCTCCATTCTGCCTCCAAAAATTCAGCAATTAAAATCACTCTCTGGCCCAATTGGATGAGCTGGTCATTTCCACGGCTGATTGGTCCTGCTTGGCTGGATCTGCTGCCTTATTGGGGGGAAAGAGTCCTCCACAGTGTGAAGGTGGATTTATTAAGAGCTCTCAAAAATCACATTGATTTGTTTTCAGCTCCTAGGATTGGACAGAACAATTCCTCAGATTTTAAAAGCTTATCCATCTTGCAGCCCAAAAACCTCTTCTCCAAAACAGCAACTTTACTGGAGAAGGACAATGTATTCTCAAACTTTAATGGATGTTAATATAATAAGATTTTATGCCATTTTAGGTCAGCCCATCCATCATAAAACCTTCACACAATGGAAAGGGCAGCTGGAAAGCAAATGGAATTGCAGGGTTTGATAGGACAGTATTGTTACATCAATTCTGGGGTCTTGCCTTGCTTATGCATCCATCTTCATAGATGTTGGGGCGGGGTAATTTGGAGAGGTGGGGGTGGATATGAAGGTGTTGATAAAACAATTCGTTTATATGAGGGTGTAATCCTCAATTTCTGCTGAAGGAAGGATGCTAAACCGCTACAAGCTATTTATTTTCTGATTACACAGAGTTCTCACAAGACATTAGAAAAGATGGTACGAAGAGTACAAGAGAGTACAGCTTAGAGGCAAAACTTCACAATTGCTTACCACATCAGACCTCTGCTCTCTGCTAAATGAATAACAAACTACAAAGATGTGTCATAAATGTACGTATGCTTGTGTGCATGTACACAAAGTGAGCTCACGTGCCCAACGGGTCAGGAAAAAAACATTTTAAACCAATAAGCAGAGACGGAGGGAGTTGCATTTGCATCAATAATTCAAGCTCCCGAAAGCTTAGCATTCTTACACAATGATGAAGTTAGGAATTTGACGATGATTCACATAAACACACCCCAGTGCTAAAAGGAAATGTTTGTGCAAAACTGAGGCATTATTCGGTTGTGCACCATTAATTCTTTAATACACTGTCACAGTGAAATCTCTGAATATTACACACATACGTCTTTGTGCCAGTGTGATTCCCTCACGCCGACACCCAACAGTCATAATGCGCACAGCGTATTAACTGCCTCTGCCTTCAACATGAAAAGCAACATGCTGGAGAGATTAAACGAGGCAGAACCACTCCTTTATTGCAATGGATTGTACTGTAAACAGTTCAGTATACGTGCAGCTAATCCTACAAATATGACTGTTTCGCGCTGTTATAAACACCTAAATCCAGAATCCAAATCCACATACACAAATACCTAAATCCATGAATCATAACTTCAATAAGCTGTTACACGCTGGAGGGTTTGAAGCAGACAGTAGGGTGGATAAGTACACATTTTTTTAAATAAGTTTGAACAATATGGTTGACTGCCACTATATTGCTACATATTACAGTTCTGATAAAATTCACATTGACTTTGCCACTGTAGGCTGCCAACTAAGGGGGTAGAAGTAGTGGTAGTGCATTTGTATGAAATATTCCAAAAAAAGCCACAGTAATTAAACTGCATTTACACTTCAAAAAATCTACTAAACTTAAGCTTCCTTTAGCGATATGGAAAGCAGGCAGTATACTGTAACCTCTTTTGACCCTGTTCTCTACTGGAAGGAAAATAGGGCACCAATGAAACTATTCAGCCAAGAGCATCCTGTGTCCAGCAATGAATAACTAGAGGACCAACACAAACTGTGCAGCAATAGATGAGCTACTGTCTGTGACTTTACATCTACATGGTGAACCAACAAGGACAAGGTGTTTAAAAACAGTCGCTCTGTTGTATCTGATCCACTCAAACCACCGACAAAACCACCACCACCACGTCAATGTCACTGCAGAGCCACCACTCAAAATCTGTGATGGTCTTGTAGGGATCCAGATCACTGAAGAACAGGGTGAAAGGAGGCTAACAAAATATACAAAGAAACAGATGGACAACAGTCTAATTGTAGAACTACAAAGTGCACCTACTGTATGTGGTCAGTGGAGCACATAAAATGAACAATGAGTGTAGATACAATGTATGCGTTCCTACTGAAGTGGCCAGTGAGTGGATATACTGAACAAAAATATTGAGTTTAATATTTGTCGATCTGAAAAAGTGCTCTTTTCCATGTTTTTACTTTATGCAGCATGTGCCTGGTCTTTGGCAGTGGTCAAAAACACTGGGAGTATGAGGTTTAGCTGGCATAACTGTTGTTTTTGTGTTCAGTTATAGAGCAGTTAATCAATACATATAAACACACACCGAAGGGAAGGGAACCTGGAGGGAATATAAACAGAGGTAGTGAGTAAAATAAAAAAGGAAAGAAATGCCCAAAGTAAAAAATATCCAACAAGAATGTGTTTACCAAAAAGCTATCAAAAACTAAATGATCAAAAATTTCAGTCAGCTAAATATATCCATGTTCTAGATTCAATGTCATAAATGTACATATACTGGATGAATATCAGTAGCAGTGGCGCTGGCCAATGGAGGGTGCTGCACTTCACTTCTCACCCCCCAGCACAGTCAGTCAAGGGGTGGAGCATGAACATCTGACATTGCTGACATGCAATACATGTCTTTAGGAATATTTAATATTTTATCTTAGAAGTGTTTATGATCATTTTATTGTATATAAACTAGTTGGTAAGTCATTCCGTATTTTATCTTTGTACATTTGCATGCAACTAAATTTTTATTAATTATTATTCTGCTGATTTTTTAAGGCTAATTAAAACAGTTACTGACTTTCACAGAGCACTGATATCCTGCAGCTTGTGTTAAATATTGGGATGGTTAAGAAAACTGAATATGGCTGAAACACCACCACCTAGAATGTTTTTCCCCAGCAACTGAATCAGTAGACATTTATTTCATTTTATTCATTGTACTTCAATAACATCAACAATACACTTTAGTCCTAAAGCAAGCCTATAATAAAGTTTTTAAACCTTAAAACTACATAATTCACTAGAAATAGACCTTAATTATACATAATCTTTGGCACTGTATCAATAATTACAATTCTGAGCTGAAAAAGACATTCTGAAAGAGCCCAAACCTGGCATGAATGCTCATAAATGCGAGATGTAATTCAAAGTAGCTACTTGAATTGACTTGAAACTTAGCAGAAGAAATAATCTTTCTGAGCAGCTTTATGATTGCCGCCTGATCGTACTAATCTGTAGGAGTGAGCACATTCTACGCAAATGTGGGGTTTCTACAGACACGCACACCAAGTTATTAGCAAAAGGGTATAGGAAATTGTCTCCAGGGAAGAATAGAGCCTCGCTCGCTCCCTCTCGCTCTCGATTCTACACAGAAATCTCATGTAGGTGCTAATTTATGCAGTCACGAAATACCTTAGCTTGCTAGAAATGCAAATATGTACACATTCACAAACAAACTGCCATCTCTAAACATTTTCATTTCCAGACAATTTCTGCAGCTTTCAGTTTCTATTGTCAGGACTGCAAGAAAGTGAGAGACAGTGAAGTGAGAGGCTGCGAGAGAGAGAAAGGAAGATAGAAAAACAGGGGAAAAGAGGACAGCAAAACAAAAAAGACTGCAGAGCTGTGAGGTGTGAGCTGGAGCAATGATTTGGAGGAGCTGGGGGTGGAGGGGGGGAGCCTGTTAATATATTCAATCTGATTTTCTATTCCATTTTAATTGCCACACAGCAGCATATGCAGTGGCAGAGTGAATGACTAGTATCACTCTGAACAGACGCCCCACATACCCACTCACAAAATGTCAAGTTTCAGACAGAGATGTGTTTCATACATTTTTCAGAACAAAAATGCCCCGGCATTGTGTGAAAACCTGAGTTTCAAAAACAAAAAGTGTAACATACCACTTAAATAGATTAACCCAGATTTTTTGAAAGTGTAAAACCATTTGGATTTGATTATGAAAATTAAAATTAGGTTTAAAAATTTCTTATTACCTAAGTGTATCTACAGTGCTGCTTTAAAATTTATGAACCCTTTAAAATGTTCTATATTTGTCATGTATGTTATACACCTGATAAATATTTTCACAAGTTTTAAAACAGAACCCAATTAAACAAAAGAAAAAATGTAATTTATTGAGGAAAATCATCCAATATGACATGAGTGGTGGTATCTGAACATTTTATCCTATTATCTGCTGTGATCCCTAAACATTTCTGCCAACTGTTGTTCAGTCCTGCACATAAGCCGGGAGGACCATTAGAAAATTCTTTTCCACAGAACATCCTCAATTCTCAGGTAGTGTTGGGTTTTCATGAAATGCTCATTTTGATTGGGTCAAGTTCCAGACAAACTTATCCATTGCAAAATATTAATTTATATTTAACTTTTCTTTGGCAGAATGGCTTGTGTCTTTAGGGCCCAAATCATGATACTACCACCACCATGTTTCATAGAAGGAATAAATGTTATTATGCTGGAATGTCGAGGTTTCCTTTCTTCAGATATAAACACTACTCATTTAAACCAAAGGTCTGTAGATGTGCAATATTGTTCTCTTTGGAGAACAGCAGTTTTTATATTTAATATATTTTGTCTCACTTGTATAAATGGTTTTCATTTGTCTACTTTTAGGAAAATCTAATGATGTTTATAATTTATGAAGACATTCTAAAGTGTTAAGCACTACTGTATCTGCCTCTCAGTCATATGGACTACAGGCATCTACACATAACTTGTGTACATCATATCAGGAGCAAAACAGCCCACACTACAGCGATTCAATAGAGACTAGAACTGCGTTTAAATGTAGCCTGTAGCAAGGTAAAATACTCTTTAAAAATGATCAGCACAAATTTTCATTCAAACAGCTAATAGCTATGCCAGACTAAATTACTTCATCCATGTACAGCAAGAAATAAGAAATAAATTTTTCGCAGAATTTGCAACAAGTCACATGGGCACACCAATGAAAACCAGGCAAATGAACGACGACTGCAACAAAATTTCCCTGAAAAACCACGACAATAACAATAATTGTACAATAACTAGGGCAAACAATAAACGAGGTTCCACTGTACTTGTATCAAAATGTTATACTTCTTAAATTTAAATGCAACTTTCCTCAGGCATACAAAACTTTCTGCAGAGCATGTGTAATACATATGGAACATATCCATTACTCGTGATCAGAGAAGAAGGTGACAAAATGTGTGAGAGAGATATAGAGTGTAGGCCAAGATCAAAATTCAGCCATAGCCTCCAAATTCCCACCAGCCACCCTTCACTAGATGTTACAGATGTCTGACATGGTAACAATTTCAGCAGTGAAAAACAGATTCCACTTCGGCAGGTCCTCGACACAGTCCAAAGACTGACAATTCTTATCTCTGGCCACGTCTGCATGCAGGTGTTCACAGAGACCAGTTTGTTTAAACAGTTGTATCACCTTTTGCTATTTACCGATCACTGGATCTGATCAGCCAACAGCTGCTTACCGTTTCACAGTCTCAGACATAGAAGAGCTAAACAATACTGGGCATAAAATCATGCCTAAATTTCTGCATGTAAAAAATTTGGCAAAAAATGTACTCCCTTGTCAAATGTTTTTTGTTGATTTTCTACATAAAAATAAAACCTCTACTGCTGATCATAATTTTCCTATACGTATCATTTATATTTACATTTCTTTCTAAACTTAAATATAAAATCAGAACATTTTAATATGTCATAACTTCACAAATATCCTTGTTCTTCTTGCATGCCTAGTAACAATCAACAAAATGTGCAGCATGTTCTCTACAGAAGAAACTTCCAAATTGAAAAAATTAACATTCCAGTAATAGAATCCTTAAAATATCAAGACTTGGGTCAGGTTTGATCCATTTTCTTCCCCCACCAACACACAGCTCATCTGTTCTTGAAGGAGTGATTTTTTAAACGTGTTGAATTGTTTACCATTTTAATTTATTTCAAATTTTATTTTATGTAGAAAATGTACATAAATTGTGCATGTTCAGTAGGGTTGTCCAAAAACTCCCACACATTTTAATCTACCACTGGAATTAATGTGGTGAATTAAAAAAAAAAAAAAAGACTTAATTAGATATAATAATTTAGGCTAGATGCAAGCAAAGTTTCTCTCAGTTTTTTATTTATTTATTTTTATTATTATTGTTGTTGTTGTTGTTATTGTTGTTATTACTACTACTACTACCAGTTTATATAATAAAGTATGCATACCAACAACAAACCATTTTATTACCAACAAAACTGTTGAGTAGTATTAGCACTGGCCTCAAATATCAACTTCATAAAAAATGACACTTTTCCACAGTAGTGGCATAAAATGGAAGAGCAGAATAAATACATTTCATGCATACCCTGGACCACCCTAATTGTTCAGGCTTTCATTTCATGCCCTTGCAGATTTGTAATTTCACTACCATGAAAAGACATTGAGGTTAGGAGGTTTAGGATTCTCAAAAAAATTCTGGGTTTAATGATTTAATGGTTTAATGATATAAGGAACAATACACTGAGGAGACCTAGACAGTGATCCAACATATGAATCAGATTCCATCAGCACCAAAGAAATGACAAGTACTGGAGACAATACATGCATTTTAATAATCTCTCCATAATAATCATTTTAAGGTCACATTTATTCATGTCAAAGTGAATTGATGATTACAACGACAAATTATGAATCAACTTATCAAGTGTGGCTTTAAGTGGCATTTATTCCACTGTAAATGTCCCAATGTTGAAGATATTTGTCCCAAACTAGCTATTGAAGAAAGCACAAACACTTGGCTGCTATTTGTAACTGATTAAATAATCAGTACAAGCATTGGTGAGTTGAATTCTGTTCTGAATGTGTGCATTCTTGCTCTGAAAAATTTGAGATGCATCTAGCAATAAAAGGCATCATCATACTTCTGTATATAGATCAAAAACAGCAGCACAGAGCACAAATTCCATATGTTTCTACACTACTACACACTCAATCTAACTACTCTAGGAGACTAATGAGTCAGACAAAAGTCAATTTCTGAAGCTCGACAGGCTTAAAATCAACATTTCAGAGTACATGCAAATTATATTAATACTTATCGACTTAAATAGTTTTCATGTTTTATAGTTATATACATCTTATATAATTCCTTCAAAACTAATGATAGTGAGGATCAGGGGAAAAAAAACTTGACTGAAAATGAATTTCAGGACACACTGGGCTCAAAATCTATGCCTTTGTATTTTTGAATTAGATTACTTAAAAAAATATAAAAAAATTAAACATTTTATGCATTGTCTCTGGTAATTACATGCTTTATTTGGTTATGCTCACATTACGCACCATATCTGATGTTTTTGCTCTGATCAGATTTAGCTATCTTGACAGTTCACATTCAACTGAGAGTGACCATTACATATTGTGAGCTGTATTGGTCTGTAATGTGAACAAATCTGTCCCTGAAACAGCTCACATACGCACAGTCATACATGTATACACGTCACCAACAACAAAAATCAGGGTTGCAAAAATACAAACGTCAGTAAAACTTCAGGTTTTGCAATAAACAGAAGAAATTGAATGAGAGTCTGATTTGACTTTGTTACAAAATCAGTTGGAGGCAGGTTTTGGCTCAATAGGTTTGGGGCAACTATTTGAGAGACGACTGATTTTAGTAAAACTGGTAAAAAAAACAGACATGTTAGTAGCTGATGTGTGATAGTGTTTTGCTCAGGAGAGTAAACGGTCACATTCAAGTGGCGTGCCTACGGATCGGATACGTTTCTGATCTAGGAACACATGAAAGTAACTCAAATCTGATTAGCAAAGATTGGATTCAACACGTCCACAGCCCTGAAAAGATCAGATCCGAGTCACATTAAGGCAAAAGATCAGATTTGAGTCACTGCAGCCTGATAATGTTAACATAGCCTAAATGCATAAACATGCCAAGTTTCACACATGCCTCCAAGAGAGTTGCTGCTTCCGAGACCCACAAATTCTTGTGCGTGAAGCAAAATCTTTTGAGCTTAAACTCTGTCTACCCAATGGGCTGTTAAACTCAAGATCCAAGTGGGACTCTGTGCTCCACATATCAGCAGAAATACTCGGTTCTAAAATGTCTAGCTAGCAGCTCATGAATCAGAGTTGCAGTGACATTGTACATTTCTCTTCGACATGTACCTGAAAAACAGTTGTGGCTCAAACTGTTTGAATGCATTACTACAGACACACAGGAGAGCAGAGAAACAAAAGTAAGTAGTAAAAAAAATAACTGCAAGAGAGGTTTTTGAGCATTTTCAGCCATCCTTAAACACAATGTTCATGAAAATAAACATCACATATACAATTGGAGTCTGTGCTTTTAAACCATAAAACCAAGTTGCATGAAAGTGTCCTGAGAATCTTCACAAGTTTTAAATAATGAGTGGAACAGGAAGACTGATTTGATATGCTTCCAGCATGATTAACAGAACGGAAGAAGATTAGTATCCAGTATTGATCACTGTTTATAATGCTTGAGATTTGAGATCAAATCAAAAGATAGCTGAAGATACTGTATAAGACATCTAGAAAATGTACTGTATTTAAACCCACACTTAGAACTGGCCAAAAAAAAAAAAAAACTTCTACATTCACTGTCCATTTTAGCAGCTCCACTGCCCATATACAGTTGCAAGAAAAAGTATGTGAACTAGGGGTGTGCATTTGCCCAATAAATGATGCGATACCTAATCTTGATTCATGTGGTACGATACATCAGAAACAATATATTTTAAAATTAGAACGATTCAGTTTGATTCAATTGAGTAGGATTTTGATACAATTTGATTCATTATAATAGGGTAGGAAATAAGACGATAATTACTTGTTTAAAATAGATGATAATGTTACATTATGATTCACCATAGTCATGGCCGAAAGTGTTGGCACCACTGATTTTTTTTCCAGAAAATGTATTGCAATTACACGTTTTGTTATACACATGTTTATTTCCTTTGTGTGTATTGGAACAACACAACAAACAGAGGGGGAAAAAAAGGCAAATTTGACAATTTCACACAACTCCAAAAATGAGCCAGACAAAATTGTTGGCACCCTCAACTTAATTTTTGGTTGCACACCCTTTGGAAAAAATAACTGAAATCAATCGCTACCTATAACCATCAACAAGCTTCTTACACCTCTCAAATGGAATTTTGGACCACTCTTCTTTTGCAAACTGCTCCAAGTCTCTCATATTTAAAGGGTGCCATCTCCCAACAGCAATTTTAAGATCTCTCCACAGGTGTTCAATGGGATTTAGATCTGGACTCATTGTTGGCCACTTTATAACTCTCCAGTGCTTTGGTTCCATCCATTTCTGGGTGCTTTTTGAAGTATGTTTGGGGTCATTGTCCTGCTGGAAGACCCATGACCTAGGACGCAAACCCAGCTTTCTGACACTGGGCCCTACATTGTGACCCAAAATCCTTTGGTAATCTTCAGATTTCATGATACCTTGCACATAGTCAAGGCACCCAGTTCCAGAGGCAGCAAAACAACCGCAAAACAACCCCAAAACATATTTGAACCTCCACCATATTTGACTGTAGGTACTGTGTTCTTTTCTTTGTAGGCCTTATTCCATTTTCCGTAAACAGTAGAATGATGTGCTTTACCAAAAAGCTCCATTTTGGTCTCATCTGTCCACAAGATGTTTTCCCAAAAGAATTTTGGTTTACTTACATACATTTTGGCAAACTACAGTCTAGCTTTTTTATGTCTCTGTGTCAGCAGTGGGGTCCTCCTGGGTCTCCTGCCATAGCATTTCATTACATTCGAATGTCGATGGATAGTTCGAGCTGACACTGATGCACCCTGCGCCTGCAGGACAGCTTGAATTTTTTTGGAACTTGATTGGGGCTGCCATCCGGACTATCCTGCGTTGCAACTTTATCAATTTTTCTCCTCCGTCCACGTCCAGGGCGATTAGCTACAGTGCCATGGGTTGTAAACTTCTTGATTATGTTGCGCGACGTGGACAAAGGAACATCAAGATCTTTGAAGATGGACTTGTAACCTTGAGATTGTTGATATTTTTCCACAATTTTGGTTCTCAAGTCCTCAGACAGTTCTCTTCTCCTCTTTGTTCTCCATACTTAGTGTGGCACACAGACACACAATGCAAAGATTGAGTCAACTTTTCTCCTTTTTATCTGGTTTCAGGTGTGATTTTTAAATTGCCCACACCTGTTCTTATAATAGGTGATTTTGAATGAGCATCACATGCTTGAAACAAAATTAATTTACCCTCAATTTTGAAAAGGTGCCAATAATTTTGTCCGGCCCATTTTTGGAGTTGTGTGAAATTGTCAAATTTGCCTTTTTTTCCCTCTGTTTTTTGTGTTGTTCCAGTACACACAAAGGAAATAAACATATGTATAACAAAACATGTGTAATTGCAATAATTTTCTGGGAGAAATACTTAATTTTCTGGAAAAAAATTCATGATTCTTCAAAATGAGATGAAGGATCCTAGAGTGTCAGCTGTCAGCTAAAGACTTAAATAGCCCCCTTTCACTATGTTCAATGATCATGCTCTGTGGGGGGGGTCAAGTATTATTTGGGGGGTGAATTATCCTCAGCACCACAGTGACACTAACGTGGGGGTGGTGTGTTAGTGTGTGGTGTGATGGTACGAGTTGATCAGACAGCAGAACTGCTGATGTTTTTAAACACCTCAGTGTCACTGCTGGAGTGAAAATAGTGCACCAAACTATCCAGCCAACTCATCGAAGGAATAAAAATAAACTGTGCAGCAATAGATGAGCTACAGTCTCTGACTTGACATCAATAAGGTGGACCAACATGTAGGTGAATTAAAGTGAACAACAATCTCCAGCAGTTCTGATGTGTCTGAACCTATGCAAGCTAAGCCCACACCACCAACACCACCATCTCACTACAGTGCTGAAAATGATCCATCACTCCAGTAATATCTGCTCTGTGGTGGTTCCGAACTACAGTCCGTAACTGTAGAATGACAACATGGACAGTGGAGTTGAGAGAATGGACAGTGAGGGTAAATACAGTATAAGGTATGTGTACATAATGAAGTGGCAGCTTGTAATATTTCTACCGCAATTACACAAATCTAGCCACACAGCAATAAAATGGCTGTTATGTAGTACTTTCTGCCCTAACCCAAGTTGAACACAACGTTCCTGGCCTCCTTTCTTTCCATACAAAAACAGGCCATGTGACATGTTAAATGAAGCTGGCGGCGAGTGGAGCTCCATTTTCTAATGCCAGATAACGAGCCAGTAGTGAGTGCAGCAGGCCTGCGGCCACATAACAGCTGGATGGCAAGGGGTTAAAGCCCCCTGATGGGGAAAAAATGGGATCATGAGAGTGACTCACATACGCTGAATCATCACTCTCGATCTCGGCATGAGTGGAAATAACCCAAAGCCTGCCTGACAAATCCTCCTCATCAACCCCTTAACCTTCAGTTCATATTTATTCATTACTTACTAACCTCATACTCCCTGACCCCAATTTTCACTTAATATTAGCTCACTACTTACTAAATCATCCAAAGCCATTTGCCACTTTTTTTCCCAGGCCCATGTTGAAAGATGAATCGATATTCTAGCGGAAACAGGTTCGAGGCACTAATGCCTCAGCCAGCACCCTGTTAGACTACAGAGTCCAGTCATCTGTCTCATTCATCTTTCTTTCTCACTTGCTCACTCACACACACCTTCATATTCATCTCCCAGCCTAATGTCCTTGTCTAATCTCTCCCAGACAAAAAAAAATAGAAAGTCTGATACAAATGAGCGACTGCAATTTAGCAACAACTCAGAGTAATTAGAACCCCATTACCAAGGTCACCCAGAGACAGCCCACCCACAACCAGCAGAGAGACAACAAACACAAATGCAGATCAGTCAGATAAAAAGAAAAGGCTTCACATATTCATTGGCCATGAGGAATGAGCACAAAAGTAATTTTAACTCCACAGATAATTTAGCCTCACAAAATGTGCTCAAAATAGCACTTCTGACTAGATTCAATATCAATTTGCCAAATATTACAATGTCGGATCATACAATGTTGACTGATTAAAATGTACTCCAGCAAAAAGCTGGATATTCATTTGCGACAGATTTGGAGTTCTTTCCCCAGGTACTTATTACAAATTATTCAGTTTAATGTCTCACTGCACTCAAATGAGAGCGTAGTACAAATAAGCACATGGAGCAGAAATGGAATCAATTTATAGACCAAAATGTATCTAAACTTTGAACTTATCAAAGTAGCACCTTTGGCAGATATAACAGCTGAACACACTCATGACATTCTTTCTACAATAGACATCAAATATTATTCAGACAGTTCTTCACAAATCTGCTGCAGAGGTTCACATAAATGTTGGCACTTGTAGGTTTGCTTTGCTTTCACTTTTCTGTCCAGTGCATTCAAAATCAGCTGAATGGGGTTTAAGTCTGGAGACTGTGCTGCCACTCCATGTTTTCAAGCTGACCATCTTGTTTTTTTCTGAGGTAGTTCTGGCAGAGCTTCGACTTGGTTTGGGTGATTATCTTGATGTAGGATGAACCCTTGACCAACTAGGCGCATACCTGAGGGTACTGCATAGCGCTGCAGAATGCTGTGGTAGCTGTGGCGGTTCAGACTGCCTCTCACCCTGTAGGAATTAGTAGCATCAGCTTTCAAGGCTTGATCAACCGGCATTACTGCCGAACAGATTTCACCGTTAACCCATTTTGTGTTCTTGACAAAAGCGTTTTTGTATAATTCTGTAATGTAAATTGATTTTCAGTTTTTGGTAGTTTTTACGGTTTATAAAAATAAATAAATAAATAAATTTAAAAAAAAAAAAAAAACCTCCGACAGTTCACCACTTACCTTTGTATCATTTCAAGCTATTCATTGAACTTGAATTGCAATAAACAGCTCAAAAATTTTGAATGTTTTATTTTTTTGGCTGGAAGACAAATCACTCTACTAAAGATGGTATTGTCATTAAAAATTGACATATAATTGAGATTATATATGCACATCATTTTGTTGTATACAGGATGTAACCATTACAGTATTTATAATTGTATATACCCATTTTTTAATAATAGTTTGAGGACCAACATTAACAAAACTAATTAAGCATAATACAGTAAAGTAAGCCAGTCAATGCTGTAACACCATTGTACAGATACAGTCCAGCTGAACCATGTTTTATATCCTATAGTGACGGGTGAGACACTGGAACAGAGATGGAAACAAAAAGCATACCCAAAAACAAACCTAGAGACTCTTTCTCCCTTAATTCACTCTGAACTACAGATTCGGAAACACTGTAGTACAGCTAAAATGAGTCAATTTCATCATCTTCCTCTGCGCTCTCTGAAGACACAGATTTACGCTTCACAAAATGTTTGTATTCCAGATAGAGAAGTTCATAATACAAGCATGACTGGAATGGGAATTTCTCTCGACAGCACTGCCAGAAAAAGTGCATAGCTACAATTCAAGGTTTGCCAAGTATCCCCCCACACACACCTTTATTGTCTTAAAAATAGGCATCTTTTAGAATTCTGTCACCATTTTGTCTTGAATTTTAAAATTAAATTTTTTTTATAAATTGATATTTAAATTTAGAAGTAATTGAAAGTTTCTAAAATTTGGGGATTAAATATTATGCTCCAAAAGAAATAGCATCTTCATGCATCTATTTGGTTCAACTTAAAAAAAAAAAAAAAAAATCAAGAATTAAACAACTGAAAAATTCAAGTTAAGTAAATCTACAGGCTGCAAATATGCACATAATAGCAATTTACAGGCCATATTACCTTCCATTAAGTTCCCAAGACATAAGTGCTAATGAAACACCCAAGAAGGATAAATCAAAACAAATTAAAAGATTAATGATATTTTTAATGCATCAACAAGACATACAGAACACCCACGACTTACTATTCCTGTTACTGTAGTTGCAATTGTAAATCACCTTTGGAGCTGATCATTGAAGTGGAGCATAAAGGGTGGATGAGGACTACATTAGAGCTGCACAATATGGACAGAATTCTCATTATCTTGATTATATACATAGTGTGCCTACTATATGCACAGCAGCATATTAAAACCGCACAGAACCATTAATGTAGCATGGATAAACAAAACACTACTTCTGACCCAAATGATGAGGTTGTTTAGGTGATGTGTATAGTGTGTATATAATGTTGAGCAATGTCTCAAAACCCTCAATGATTCCATACAATTTAGACAATTAAGATAAATAAAAAAACTGCCATATTTCCATCCATTTGTTGAACTGTTGCAAAAATATACAAACATCCATCATGTTTACAATACTGCTAAGTGAATATAAGTAGTACAAGGTGAAATGCGTGTGACCTTTGGCTGCCTGTTTGATTCCATGGTTGCATTTTACATCAAAAAGTGTCCAGATAAGAGCAGTCAATATGGTTCAGAACTGCTAGTCAAAAATGGAAAGTCTTGCTCAGTCACTGTCTTTATACTACTTGCAGTTACATACAATATTCCATAAAATTTTATAATTTTATAAAGATAGCACAAGAATAAGCCTGCAGGGGGAAAATTTTGCACGTTATGGTTAGTCTTGTATTCTATCAAAGAAAATGGTTCTTGGTCAGAGAGGTCTCAGCTTTGGTTCTAGTACAATGTTGCTTGAAAGTTTGTGAACCCTTTAGAAATGTTTATTTTTCACAACACACACACACACACACACACACACACACACACACACGCACACACACGCACACGCACGCACACGCACGCACACGCACGCACACACGCACACACGCACACACGCACACACGCACACACGCACACACGCACACACGCACACACGCACACACGCACACACGCACACACGCACACACAGTCTCCTCTATCCAAAATAAATTACATTAAATTGTTCTATTAGTCTTCTAGTCTTTAGCAAACAACAGAAAGGCAGCAATTATATTTTTGGAGAGCAGCTGCTCCCTCTCCTTGCAACCCTGCCATGCACCATTGTTACGTGTTCTTATTGGTGTACTCATTAACATTAACCTTAGCCAATGTGAAAGATGCCTTTAATTGCTTAGAAGTTACCATGGGATCCTTTGTGACCTCGCTGACTATTAAAAACACTTTGCTGTTTGTGAGATATTTGTTATTCAACCACTCCTGGGGAGGGTAATCATGGTCTTGAATTTCCTCCATTTGTACGCAATCTGACAGGATTGGTGGAGCATAAACTCTTGAGATGGTTTTATAACATCTTCCATCCTGAGGACTGTTTTGATACTGTCATTGCTGCTGTGTTTGTGCTGAACAAAAGCCTGTGTAACACTTTGGGGGGGATAAGATGGGTGTAATTTGTAAAAAAGTGAAGGCATGTCTGACATCAGAGTGTCTCATATACCCTCAGAGTCCAGAGGGTTAAAGTACAACAAGTACACCTTACCATATCTATACACTGAGAACACATGGTTATGCTGATTTTCCATTTGTTAGTTCTATACAGAAAAACTTCATTAAATGCAGCACTGTAACCCTGAGCATATCCATTTGAAACAGATATGCCACTTTTACCTTTCTATAGCACACTGTGGGCTGTTCAGTTTGTTCAACATGGCAGCTATTTAAAAAAAGCCTTGAGTTTTGACAAGTGCTGAGCTGCTGAAAAGTATGGAAGTTAGGTATGTTATTACATTTCTACCAGCAAAGAGAAATGGTATGTTTGAATCCACTCTAGTGGCCCTGTCAAAATGACTGTACAACCTTTTCTTCCTTCAATTTCAGATCACTTTGGAAGGACATGGTCCACTTCATGTCAATGTTCCACTTTCTCACAATGTAGTGGAAAACAACGTATATTAATGACAAAACCACTACAGCCAATTCTGGTGCTCTGGACAAATAAAAAGTAAAAATAAGCAAGTATTAAAGCAACTTTCAGGTCATAAAAAAGTAGTCCCATAATTCAAATATTCCTTTTGGATTTTGAAATAGCAATGACTTTTATCCATTAGCTATTATATTTCATCACAATGTGGTCTTGCATTGATTTTTCTAGACAACAGGATTCTCTATTTTTTGCTGTACTATAATACATTTCAGTACTGTGGCCTGCAGTTCAGTGATCTGATGAAACTCTACTACAATCTGCTGCAATTCTATGAACTCACAAATGCAAACAAAAATAAGTTTGAACATTTAATTTGGCAAAAATTAATAAGCTGTAAACAACTGTATATAGAAGAGTACAGAAGAAACATGCCAAGAAGGCTTGGACAGTGTCTAAGAAGCATATAATTTACAGAACACTGATGAACAGTGCTATTGAGATGGGTGAGGGAGGGAGAGAGTGTGAGGGCATGTTGGGTTGAGGGGGTTGTTGTGGCAGCACACTTGACATAAAGGGTTCTACCAAAAACGGTTCTTTGGCTTGTAACAAAAATTAGAACCCTTTTAGGTTTTATAGAGAACCCTATTAAAAGCCTTTATGCCTTTAAATCAGAGGTGTTCAACTCAAGTACTGGGCCAGTGTCCTACAGATTTTCTCTACTCAGACACTACAATGAAACCTGGTAATTACATGCAGAGTTGAATCCAGCCCTCCAGGACTTAGTTTGACACCCCTGCTCTAAACACCATGTTAAGGAGCAAACGTTTTGCTTTGTCCAAAAAGGTATTTATGTAATGGTTAATTTTGCAAAATGGGCAAATATATAACAACTAATCAAAACAAATAACTGATAACTATACAAAAGAACCCTTTCCTGAGCTGCAAAGAACCCTTCGGACTGTTTATTGTTCATGGTGTAAAACAAAATGCACTACTTTTCAAAACAATTATCTCTTTAGAAGCAAATAAGACCAACAAAAGGTGACTAAGTCACTAAGCACAGTGATTAATCACAATTATTTTAATTGACTCCAGTGCAAACACAAAAAAGAAACACTAATTTGAGAAATGATTCATTCTAAAGCAGAAGGCAAATGTCATGAGTGCAGTGAATTGTAAAATAAAAGTGCAAGTAAGCGAGACCTGAAAAATCCTACCTACCAGTTGACTCAACAAGTGGGGGAAAAAACCTGAATGTAATTTACATTTCTACTGTTCCCTTTTTCTGAAGGTCAAAGAATGCCTGTAGGTACAGAAGCACAAGCATTAAAGTGACACCACACAGACAGCTAGCACCTTGCCAGCACTCAGACAAGGACAATGCTTGCAACATAGCAAGTCATGTTAAAAACTCTAAGGTGTTGGCTCTGCATGTGACAGGGCTATGTTTCAGCTGTCTAGCTTCGTTTATTTACTGTAGTCAGGACTGATAAACAGTGACATCCTGTTCTTATTATTTTCTGTGCATCAGTTAGCCAGCCAACTCTGAGGAGAGGACGACCTGCCAGCTGCCAAGTGTCTACTTCCTTGGCTTGTCGAAATGTATGTCATTGATAACTAACCAGCTTACTCAAGCTGATGCAAATCAACAATTCCCTTTTCATTCCATCACCACTATATTTCCTCGCACCACATACTTCAGTGGAAAAATACAGAAACACAAATATCAAGTCAATAAGAATATGAAGGCATGTTATGATTTCCTAGCAACCTACTTAACATTTAATTGTAACTGCATTTTCAAAGTCACGCGTTTGATAACTGGAAAAAATACTGTTAAATGGACAAATACAAGTTAGAATGTGAGCGAATGAATTTATTAGGAATGGAATGATGAACAGAATATTTCACAAGCAATTTTCTTCACTTGAAATGTGGGGGGGCAGTTGTAAGAAAAAGGAAGATATGGTGCTCCATCATTGGGCAAAGGCTAGTGCTAACTTTCATGCAGGGTGATCATTATTAATGCATCTCCAAAAATCAGAACATCATGAAAATCTTCATTTGTATTAATTAATTCAAAAAGGCAAAACTGTCATTTTATATTCATTACATAAACTGACAAGTTTCAAGCCTTTTTTCCCCTCAAACTCCAAATGAAATATTCTAAAACTGAATTTCTGATTTGCATCCTTGAAATGTCACTTTATATCTAACAAACTGAAAGGTACAATAGCAGGGGTGTTATTATGTGCAGAGTAGAAGCAGGTGCATGATCAAGATCACCAACAAACTGTGTGGGAATCTGGCCCTCCAGGACTGGTGTTAGACACTCTTGTATTATGGTATTTAGTGATAACACTAATGAACCCACTACCTCAGTAGTGCTAGCTTATGCTAAATCTCTTGCACTAAAATCTTATGCTAAATAAATAGGTCTTGGGAACCTGAACCAGCTTATTTTAGTGTTTTTTTCTGCCTTTTTAAAAAGAGCAAAATGTTAACCTAGAACAAATCCAGCCTGTTATTTTAGTCCTTTGAATCTCCTTGATGGGATTGAAATACTATTAGACATATTGATGGCATAAAATACATTGCAGTCTGTCATTACACAATAAGTCTTGTAGTAATTCTGGAATTGCACAAGGTAAAAAAGTGCACGTAGTAGAAGTAGTGCAAGAAACATTCCTAATTTTAATGCATGTTTTTCTGCATCAGTCATGAAACACCCAGTACCGGTAAGTGGTGTGGTTTTGTAACAAGCATGTTGCTACTTCATGGGACATGATATCTTGGATAAAATACTCAATATATCCAAAACTGTGGAAAAACAAGTAATTTAGCACCAACAGTAAACGAAGACTGATAAAAGCCTTGGTGTGGCCAGTAGCTACATATGGATGTGAAGCCTGGACACTGAAGAAAGAGGAAAGTTGTATTCAGGCTTTTGAGAGCAAGTGCATCAGGAAGTTGCTGAAGATGTCGTGGATGAAGATGAGCAATGAGCAAGTCTATGAGATGCCAGAATGGAAAAGAAGTTACTGATGCACGTTAAATCCCGCAAGTTATGTTATTTCTGTCATATGATGAGGCAGCACATGAGAGCACTGAAGGAAGTGTTATGATGGGACTTGTGGAGAGAGAATAACATTCATGGATAAAATCAAGACATAGACTGGATTATCGGGTGCTAGTCTGTTACAATGAGAGAGTGAGCACTGGAGAGAAGTGACTCATCTGTGCAGCCTACCGTTGTGAAGCAATGGCGGCGTGTGACATGATGTATCAAACTCAATATACAACATTGAAAGACCCTGCTATACTAGCACAGATTATTCATCACCACAGACTAGTTTGAAAAATTTGCCAAAAAGAATTTTGCACTGAAGGGATGCAGCTTTGTCTCAGTCTCTTTTGACCACCAGTGGCCTTCCAAAAAGCACTTTATCCTCAAGTCTTCCCTGGGTGGCTACATTTTCAACCACATTACTCAACCATCATTGAACAAATGGAGAAAGTCTTCTGATAATTGAATTTGCTATTGTGCTGAAAGTCACAATAAGGCATCTGCTGTTTTGAATTTCAGAAACTCCTTCATTTCCAGAATGAATATATGGAAGCTTGTATACAGAAGACTCAATCAAATGAGCACAGAAATACTCTACAAAAGGCATCTTATCAACTGCATTAAAAGCAGCTGGCAAGTACGTTGGACCAGTGTATTCTGAGTTCAGGTTTTAGAATCTACCTATTTTTCCCCATTAATGGTCTACCTTCTCCAAAACAAAAATGTGTTAACTGTAGGCTTGTGGTTGGAGCCAAAAGCTTGTGATTCATACCCAAGTTCTCAAACTTTTGATTAAGAGTCAAGCGAGCACCCGGGGACTTTAAGAAGAGACAGGATTTGGTTTTAAAAAGAAGCTTTTTATTCGCTGCTTGTCTTGTAATCTTAGGCTTCCCTTAGGACCACCTGTCAAAATGGTTATAAAAAATGCACACAATGGCTTCAAACCCCCAGAAAAAACCCACCTGGATGTGATTTAGACTTCTCCTGCAGTGTAATATTCACTTCCTAATGCAGCCTATTAGTTCATTTGATTTCTGGTGTATTTTTTTGGGGAAGCTCTGTGGTAAATGCTAGGAGTGATTTGTGACTAATAAAGAATCTAAAAATTACCCTCAACATATTCCAGTCTCCTCCACCACCCATCACCACCAGCTGCAAGCTGAGTCTAACAGCCACACACCATCAAAGACAAGGATAGATAAACAGATGAGAGAAAAATATGGAAAACTGAAGAGAGAAAGGGATGGAATGAAAACCAATGAATGAAATTGAGAGAAAAAAAGTTTAGTATGTATGAGTTAGTGAATTAAATTCAAGGTGGACTTGCCATTGTTAAACAGGTGGAGATGGCTGAATTAGATGTAACAAACACATGACTGGAATATTCAGGGATGTTGGTCTCTCCTATTAGCTCTGCAGTGTTAGAGAGAGAGTAGCCGAGTGTAATTGATCTTAATTATTGTGACCAACTGAAGGTCAAAGCACAGACACTGAGATGGAGCAAGGGAGGATGCAGAGGCCAGCAGCATACAAATACACCAGAGTTCAAATATATCACTTCTGCTCTTATGTCCGAATTAATGAAATGAAGTGAAACTGATCAAAAAATCAGCAGTTTAACTCTGGACCTCAGATAAATGAGCCACAACTCGGTAAACAAAACATTCATTAAAAAGGATTAAATGTACAGTTTATGAAAGATTTTTCAATTTATAGAAGCAAAAAGATACCAAATATCAACTGGGTCTGTGTGAACGTTGTTCAAATCAACCAATTCCAGGACTGATTACTAGCAGCCTAATGAACACAAACATCACTTAATTAAAACTTTTGCATTAACCCAAAGGCGGTGAACAGCTCAAAGTAAGCAGCACACCACACTGCAATCAAAAACTTCCAGAAGAGTTGGCAAAGAAAGCAACTTAAATTGCAATAAAAAAATTAATTAATAAAAAAATTTAAAAAATCACATGACCTCTCAACTGTAGTTTGACTTGATGCATATAGAAGAATCTGAAGTCAACTAAAATAACTTGGCCTGTTATGGTCCAAAATTGTGCTTTTAGGCCATCTGACCAGATTCCACATTGGACATAAACCAACGCTTCATCATAAATGCACTACTCCCACTATGAAGCACAGCAGTGGCATCATTCTCAGCCCTGGAAGGCTTGTGAAGGTCCTCTCAACTCATGGAACTCATGCTGTCCTCAGCACAAAATGTCCTCAAAAAAAAACAGTGAAAGCTATAGCTGGAAAGGCTTACAAAAAAACCCCCAACAAATGTTAATGCCCTGGAGTACCAGAGTCCAGTTCTCAATCCAGTAGAGAATTTGTGGCAGGACTTGAAAAGGGCTGTTCACTCACAATCCCCATACAACCTGACAGAGCATGAGTGGTTATGCAAAGAGAAACGGGGGGAAAAAATAAAAATGAAGTGTCCAAAGCTGACAAGAACTTCTCCACACACACACACACACAAGGCTGTGAATGCTGTCAAAGATGCATCTACCAAGTACTGGTTTTACGGGAGGGAATACTTATGCAGTCAGACATTAGTATTTAATGAATATAAATCACAAACAGACTCATCACTGTGAAAGCAGTTGTCTGTAATGTTGGTCATTCTTACAACCATCATATTACTGTCTATGCTTAAGATTCTATTTGCCAAGACGCAAAAATACAAAATATGCATCTACACTCACTGTCCATTTTATCAGCTCAACTGACCACTGAAGTTCTACAATTACAGACTGAAGTCCATCTCTTTCTCTGCATACTGTATTATACTCCTTTCACGCTGTTCTTCAAATGGCCAGGAACCACACAGGAAAGCCACAGAGCAGGTATTATATGGGTGGTGGGTCATGCTGTTCTGACATGGTGGTGTGTTGGTACAAGTGGCTCAGACACAGCACAGCTGTGATTTTAAACACTCCACCCACCCATGACAAAGTGGAATCTAATCTAATCTCCATTAGGACACGCCTACCTTCTTGGTCCACCTTGTCGATTCTAGATTCGACTGCACAGTTTGTGCTGGTCATCCTCTAGTCCATCAGTGGACATAGGATGGTTGTTTAAAGAACTGATCCAGTCATATCAGCACATCACACCCACAGCACTATATCAGTGTTGCAAATGATCCACCACTCAAATCATTCCTGCTCTGTGGTGGTACTGTAGGGCCCTGACCACTGGAGAACATGGTGAAGGGGAGCCAACAATGTGTGCAGAGTAACAGACTACAGTTCAACTGCAGAACTAAAGTCCTGATAAAAATGGACAAGGAGTGTAAATACAACGTATGTGAATGCTTCTTATATTGCCATGTCCAAAACTGATGAAGGCAGCTTCCTCAATGCTTTAGCTTCTTCATGGATCAGTGCCTGAGAAGGCAGGATTTTGTTATGAAGGTACTTGCAGCCGAATCGGCTCTCGATTAGATTACAAAGCTACCAAGATACTGCACAGGATTATGGTATATGTAAGGAAGTAAAGGATACATCTGTGCTGCCTTCAGATCTATCAGGTGAACGATGCCTCTGCAAGTACATTTGAGTGGAACATGCCTAGGTGCCTCAGAATGGATTGTGCCATTTCAAGACACAATCCATGTGTGTGAAATGACATGCAAAATCGCTGGTGTGTGACGGCGATAAGGGATGCTGCTCCAACTTGAACAAAATTAGCCTTTTCCTGTCCTTATCTGGGTCAGTGGCTAAGGTTAGAATGTTAGAATCTGAAGTACAGAACTCATATCAGCAGCTTCAGCTTGGTTTTATAACCCAGTTGTCAGGCAGTTTATGGAGTGGTTCAGTAGGGAAAACACAAGCAGAACTAAAGTGTAAGAGCAGGACATACAAGCTGCACAGTTGGCTCAAGGTCTTGAAGGCATGTCCGTAACGGTTCTACGCACTTGCTGGGTCTCTGACGCGGTTGCCATGGAATGCCAATTGCAGTTTGACAGCTTCAATTTCAGGCGACAAGACAGACATCTATAATGAATGAAGCCCTATTGCTTCTGCACGAGCAGCCATCACCAGTCAACTCACTGGACTGGAACAAGCAACAGTGGCAGGGAAAAAAAAATATCATTTCGAAAGGTCAGACCTGCACACGTGAGAGTATACAGGTGTGTGTATTTGTATGTGTGGACATATTTAAATGACTTTCATTTGAACTTTATGCATTTCCACTATATACTACTGAACCATGATGTAGTACATTCTCAAACTGAGCATACAACAGCGTCTGCAGTAGTTAAACAGCCGCCTCAAAGTGTGAACACTTCCTTTCTTTCTGCACGACTGTTGACACAGACAAGCTGAGGGACAGTACCGCTCCTTCCTCGGAGGTTCGGAAAGAGATATTTATATCCATGAGCTGATTGTTTCCTTTGACATCCCCTCATTCCACACTTTACTTCAGATCTACTCCCCCCCCCCCCATTTTTCCTTCTGCTAGGAATCAAGCAAGACAACGGATTTTTTTCAGCGCATGAATTTGCACAAAATCTTTAATCTCTAATTCTCATCAAAATGCATCCTGCCTTCTAAAGACATACAGATCAAATCAATCAAAACATGCTGAACCTACATAGACTCAGCCCAAGCATATGCAAGTCAAAAAAAACCTCCTACTATACTTTTTTTTACTGAATTATTTCTCTGTTGTAGCTCATTGAGATGAGTAGATTTTTTAAACACTACTTTCTACCTAATGTGCTTGGTAGCTAATCAACAAGCCCATTCGCTCTCCCAATCGATTGTACGGTCCCCGACTCTAGGATGGTGCAGACAAACACATGCCTCCTCTGATGCATGAGAAGTCAACCCATCACCTCTTTTTGAAACAATGCCGCCGGGCAGCTAATGCGCTCGGGGGGGGGACAAAAAAAAAAACAAAAACAAAAAAAAACACAAAAAAAAAAAAAAATCAGAATCCCCAGTTCTGATGGATCGCCTGGCAGAAGCCTGAGCCAGCCAACATTACTTAGTAGTGCTGGGTGGAGACTGCACAGCTAATTTTTGCTCTCTCTGGCCCCAGCTGCTGACGGCAAGCAGCATGACCACGGTGCGAACTCTCAATGCTCAGATCATAGTGACAGAGCCTTCAAGTGGAAATCCTGACAAAAATGTGGAATTCTAAACTTTATTGATTGACCAATAGTTCTTTTTTTTTTTTTTTTGCAATGCCAATGGTGATGCAGATATTTAGAGTTATTTTGCATTTTAGAAGATTTAAAGATTAAAAAAAATTAAAGCTGACTTGAGACAAAAGAACCAGTATTGAACTGCCTGTAGATTGGTGAAACTGACACTAGGGGGAGCTCTAACACTGTTCAATGGCAGCTACACTAATTAGGCTACATAGTTTATGTTTATTCTCTTGGGAGTGCAGGCCAATTGATTAAAAATAAAAATCAGCCAGTCCGGCTTATCCAAATGATCCAATTAAGCCGCCAAACGATTAATCGGTCCATCACTACTTTACATACAGTCCACATTTGTTGAAGATGCGGAAAAAATGTGTAGTCTTGCAATAAGAAAAATTCTTCTGATTTTGCCATGCTTGTTATTTCTCAAGCTTGGACTATTCAGTATATACAGAATGTAAACCAAACAAATGTAATGCATTAATCAACTATGAATAATTTTATAGCAAAGCAACAAAGCACAAAAATGCAAAAAAAGTGACAAGAACAGATTTGTTGGATATATCAAATTTTGGTGTGATGGTATGCTCATGTTAGCTGTAACTGCAACTCAAAAGGTAAAGATATTATTGTTTCTCTCAGAAAGCATTGCTTCCTAAAATGTAAACGTAAGGTATTCAGATGTACAGTGAGATGCTGTGATTTATAAAGCGGTCACTTGTGCTCTAAAGGGTGATGCACACAGTTCAGTGGTTTTCAGCTTGTTTTGCTTTCGGCAGTGAAGCGTGCACTGATACAGATGTGAGAAGTGATACAGGTTGAGCGTGTATGTATGCGAGTCTGCAAAAGCAGCCTTCACTCACTCTGTGATCTCCTCAGTGACCGTGTGTTCCACCTGGAGTCGTGAGTTGACCTCAATGAAGTAGTGTTTTCCATGCTTATCCACCAGAAATTCCACAGTGCCTGCATTTTCATAGCCAACCTAAGAGAGTGAGAGAGAATTATTGACCAACACTCTACGACACACTGGTTAAAGCTATTAAACCCTACAGGAGCTGTCAAGAGACTATTTACTAAACAAAACTAAAAGACTTTCATGATCCAATTACTTCCGAGCAATAACAGTTACAGAAACAGTACAGGCTGCACTGAAAACACTCAGTTTATTTCAACCAAAGATTAAAACCTAATCTAGCTTTATGTTTTCAAAGAAAATATCAGAAGCTCTCTATTATGTGAACAGTAAAAATATTATCACTCCTTGAAGGCAACGAGATGATTAAACATTTAGGGCTGACCTTTAAAATGGCTAGCTGGCTGAGAGTACAATTATGAGAAAGAAAAGGAGAGGCTAGAACAGGCTTTGGGACAGCAGGTAATCCGTTAGGCCATTTCTTCACAGAAGAAGCACATGCGCTCACACACAAGATCCCCAGCAGGAGCGCACCATAATCCGACACTCAGATTTCACACAGATCTGATCCAATTCATCTGTGGTGCCGTGTTAGTGTGGCTTTGCTGGCTGCTCTCAGCAGAGCGCACCTTCAGATCCGCTCCCATCACACGGCTCGCTTCAAGCCCTCAATCAGCACTCATGTAAAACACAGCTCCAGCATGGCTTAAAAAGAAATGGAGCAGGCAGGCACTTGTTCATAGATACAGCGTTGGGCAAAGCACCATCTATAGAGGAATCAATTCCCCCTCAGTATTAATTTGGGGCATTTTAGAAGTCTGGATAAATATTAAGGAAGAAGAATGGCTTCAGTTATTTTTTTTAAACCAGTATACCACTAATGGTTATATGAAATTCCTGCCGGATAAACACCCTACTATCCACATATCTGGTTTTAAAATGATGGTTCAAAGCCAAACATCACATTTACACAATGTCTCCATTGGTCCAAACGTAGTCCATCATACAAAAAAAAAAAAAAAAAAAGTCTGGAAACCAATACAATTGAGGAAATGGAAGTTTTATTGGTGCCGAGCTAACAGAATGCGTGAACCATTATGTACTTGCCTTAAGTATGAAATTGTCTTGAATTTTGATTGCTGTCCATCAATTTTATAGACCTGTATGTAATGCAGCCTAAAGCTCACACCCAACATAGCATGTGTCAATATAATGTACACCAAGCAAAATTACTACAATACAGGGCAACTTCCCTGAAATCAAAATACTGGCAAATAAAAATAAGACAAAACAAGCAGAGGGGATTGACAGGCTAAAAATAAATAAAAAAATAAATAAAATATAAAATGACAACACAAAATTAAAAAAGGTAGTCTCTCAGACACCTGGATGGAAAGAGGACTCAAGTGATATTCTTTTCCTAACATACCTAACTTGCAGGGATGTGTGATCTTTAAAATATGTCCTCTCTTCAGTTGGGTCACAATGACCAAGCCTAAGTTATTTAGACTTTTCACACTGAAGGTGGCCATCAGGATGGGTTTGTGGTGTTGTGGCCATGAGAAGACATGCTGGAGACACCAGAGCCGAATGATATTAACTAGACATTGAGTCATATTGATTGACAATATGCAATTGGTTTTTTGATTGATTTTACATGTAAATCTGCATAAAAAGGTATAATTGCTTTGACAGTGCGTGTTCATTTGAGTTCGTCTGATCTCACCTTCATCTTGCATTTTCTCTCTGGGTTATGAATGTATGGACTTGTTGATACAATTTTGCACCATTTTCCTGTATGTTTCTTTACTTTTATACATGTTAGTAATGGCAGGCCCCCAACAAAACATCCAACAGTTAGTTCATTCATTTAATAATAATAATAAAAAAAATTAAAAAAAAAAAAAAAAAGACTGCAGCTAATCTGTAGTTCCTCATTTCTTCATTTTCTAAAACCTTACGCACATGTTATTGGGATCATTCATGTTGTGATATTTTCTCACATTTTTATTATATGGATTTTCCAACACCGAGTCAAAAGAGTCTGAAAGCACACTGTGGTGTGCTAATAAAAGGGTAGATTGATTGAATAGGTATGTAAATGGAGAGGTCTGATGATGAGAAGAGAAAAGGGGGGAGAGTCAGGAGGACAGATGGCATTCCACTGAGGGGAATAAAAGAGGGGGATGGGGGGTGAGGGAAATGAGTAATTACAAGTTTCACAGCTTGATACAATTTGTAATTACTTCACAGCATCACAGCACCAACATTGCTGAATGATGTGAAACACTCAAGGTAAGGGAGGTCACATGTAAGAATGCTCAGCCATGAATGAAGTGTTAGAATGGAGATGTAGTGAATGGAGAAAGAAAAGGATTACATAATACAGAGATGTAGAAATACTTAGTGGACAGTTCATTAGGTACACATACATACCTTGTATCTACACTGGCTGTCCATTTTACCTCTGCGGACCATACAGGTGCAATTTGTAGTTCTACAATTACAGACTGTAGTCCATCCGTTTCTCTGGATACTTTAGGTCCGTGTCGCCCTGTTCTTCAATGATCAAGACCTCCCACAAAACAGATATTTTGGAGGTGGATCATTCTCAGCACTGCTGTGACACTGATGTGGTGGTGTGTTCATGTTTGTTGCCTTGCTATGAGTGGACCAGACCCAGCAGAGCTACTGATGTTTTAAACACCCGTCACAGCTGGAATAAAAACTGCATCAATGAAAACTATCCAGCCAACAGAGTCATGTGACCACCAATGAAGGAATAGAGGACCAAAAACTGATGCAACAGATGAGCTCCTGTCTCTCTGATTTTACATCTAAGTGGACCAACAAAGTAATTAAAGAACTAAAAAGTGTACATGTATGGTAAGTAGAGCTGATGAAATGGACAATGAGTAGATACAAGATGTCTACCTAATGAAGTGGCCAGTGATGTAAGTAGATGCATATATAGATCAACCCTTCTTGTACAAACCAATTCTTTGACTATTTTATCATTTTTTCTAGTTATCCCCACCTCTCTTCTCTCACACCGACTCAGCATGAAGGAGAGATGGCACAAGGTGAATCACGTGAAAGGAGTGAGGACTGGGAAAGAAAAAAAAAAAAAAAAAAAAAAAAAAAAAAAAAAAAAAAAAAAAAACCACAACTGAGGAAGGTTTCATGTCAATCTGTACAGACTTACAGAAAACTGCAATTGTCACCATAGCAACTAATGCAGTAAAACAAACAGTCCCTCCTCAAGCCAATCTCTGTTAACACCATTTAATTCTGAGCTCTGTACCATTTGACCACCACTTGAAAAACAATAAAAGAAATGGAATCAAATAATGGCAAATTGCCTCTGTGTTTCCTTCAACCAGACATTTTCATTTCACTGGCACAGTGAGAATAAAACACGGCAAATTATGAGGTTTTACCTTGAATAAAAAAAAAAAAAAAAAAAAAAGGAAGGAATAAGATGAAAACACACGCCTTTGGGATAATTGGCAGTGTGCTCTGTGAACAAGCATTCATCTTGCTCACTGCATGCTGTGCCTTAATGTGGTTACCTTCTCAACAGGGGACATAACACCAAAGTCTAGTGACACCCCAGGCCACAAAACAAAACGAAGAAAAAGGACAGTGTTTCCACATTTTCATCGAGAAGAGCCTGCCTCTTTTTGCTAAGGACAATCATTCCCTCGTTCCCCACCCCACACATCTGCAGAAAACACCGGGCCTGTCTTGGGGGTAAAAGACATTAAGATCAGTCTGTGCAAAATCAAAATTTAACACCGATCACTGCTTCGAGATCTGAGCCAATTAAGCAAGGACACTCACAGAAGAGAGTAATGGAGAGACACTGGTGGAGAAATTAGAAAGCTGTAAAACTGTAATAGAAAGAGAGAGGGGAAGAACTGGACATCTTGAAGGTCCAAGGAGTGTGCAGCATCCGCAATGCGGCACCGAGAAGCTATGATTTTCTTTCTCCTACGATAGCCAAAGGCCGAGTTTTGGTTTGAAAAGTGGAGAGGACTCTACGGCAGCACTACACATGAACAAATGTAACCATTTTACTATATTACAAATGTTACTGAGGTAATTTTACAGTCAGCCATTTCTAAACGTACTGTGCCCGTGCTTTTTGCAAAGTTATGTATGGTTAAATAGTAACTAGACTGCTTGGTGAAAGATACACAGACTAGCAGTGTTTGGGGTAACATGGTATGTGCTAATGTAATGCATTACAGTTAGTGACTTCGTAAGAATTTTGTTAACTGCCTGTTACTCTAAAGTCAGTCAGTCAATCTCATAAATGATGCTCATTATTATTAAAACTAATTTTAGGCTTTGTGGTTGGCACACTCGCCTCTAAAGCACCAATGTCTTGGGTTCAATCTAAATCTGGATGGAGTTTCCATGTTCTCCCAGCGTCTGTGTGTTTCCTTCGGGATTTCCGGTTTCCTCCCACAGCCCAAAAAAACATGGGTCAGGTGAATTGGTTACTCTAAATTGTCCTGGTGTGGGGTCAGCAATGGATTGGCACCCTGTCCTGGCTGTAGCCAAAATAGTTGAAAGCCCTGCACAGTGAAGTGGCAGGGGACTAACCGCAACCCTGAGCAAGATTACATGGCTGAGAAGATAGATATATTTCATGGGACGACTACCACTACTACCATTACCAGAACCAGGCCCAACAAGTCGGGATCGATTTTCATTCAGAAACAGCTCTGGACACTTTAAATTTTTTTTCTCCAACAGCAGAAAACAAGCGAAATTGTGTTATGTCACTTCTTATAAACATGCACATCCAGAATCCAGAGTTTACCACTTGTAAATATGACCTTAGTGGCTGTTCAGAACCTCTCTGACAACACAAATGAACCTTAACTCGGCCTTAATCTCAGGGAAACTAAAAGCTGTTTTAAATCTTGCTAGGACAAGCATGAAGACATCCCCTCCATATACTTGAAATACAGCACATGGCTGACATGATTTCAAGTATGTAGCACAGCAGAAATTACCATTGATGCTCCCCTAAATTTAGCTAAGGAAGGAAGATGAGGTAAATAAATAAATAAAAACATTTATCATCATATTCATGATCTGTAATTAATGGAATGATCAGAAAAAGGGCTTTCAAAATCAACACATGTTGGAATATAATTTGTCCTCAGGTACAACATCTGGAAAGCAAGACATACTCCTGCCCAATTTCCCTGAAGTTCTAGAACTTTGGGGACAAAAGCTGGAGTTTGAAAATGTTGCCTTACTGGAAACTGAACAGCCACCTATCAATTTAATATCATACAGTTCATTTCAAAAGCACACCGGAATCATGTTTTAATGTCCTATAAAGGTCAACTCAAAGGGAATTAAATTGCATTGGTCCTCTAAATGATCAAACATGAGTGAATTATCAAACATGGCATTTTGCTTTCTCTAATAGGGCCAGATGATGAAACATGATGAAGGCAGGCTTTCCACCAGATTTGAGGGGAGCTGTAGGCACGCTTTGAAAAGTATGATTAAAAGAAGCTATACCTTTTAAAGACACTGAAGAAAAGAAAAGACATACAACAGTTCTTGGAGAACAGAAACAACACTTTAAAATCAGTGATGAGCATTCACCACAAAAAAATAAATAAATATTTCACCAGGGCTTGGCTGCATGCGACTGGGACAATTTGCACCAACAGACCACACATTTCTTTTTTATGAGGGGGCAAAATTTGAGGTTCACCTACATGCATGTAAAGATGGCTCTCGCACAAAACAACTGCTTACCAAAGCTTTTCCACAATACTGAATGCTGTAAGGTTGAAGCAATACTGGAAGTCTATTCATTATTTTCCACAATCTGCAGGAAGCGCTGAACATGACGTAACTTTAGCCTACACGCCTTTCTGAAATTCTAGTGGTAAATATTTATAAATACATATGCTGAGGAAGTAATAGAAAAAAAACAGACTTCAGCTCAAGCTTTATGAAACAACTCCACACCATCCCCTCTAACCAGCGTCGAGAAGAAACACTCATTTAAGTGTGATTCATTATTTTGAAATCTGTTTCGAGGTATTTAGCCATTTCCAAGGCATGCTGGAGTCAGACAAAACCAGATTGTAATGAATAAGTGGTCACTTAACATGGTGACTTTAACAGATGGCAGCAAGGAAAAAAAAATAAGCGAAAACCTCCAATTTGTCATGGAGAAGGCAAAAACCCAAGAGGTTAAAACTCAATTTTCAAATTTTCACAGAATGTTAGTACTGAGATAGGAAGGGTTAGCAGGAAAAGCTAACATTTGCATGTGCTAATGTGATTCTGGATGAAGCTTGATCACAGTTAAACGAGACATTTCCTGGTCCCAAATGTTGTTGACCAATCAAGACATCTTGAGCCTCAAGTTTTAGTTATGCAACACAGCAAGCAAGGTACAAATACATCTTTGATCAAGTGCCATTGCACCCACTTTTATTTTAAACAGCTTTATTCATATTCGCTTTGAGCACCTGTTATTCGATGAGTATTAAGCACGGTCATCATTTCACCCCTTCCCAGTAGTCAGTAGAATGCAAATGTTCCCTAATTTAAAGGTAGAACAGGATGTTTAAATATGAAGCCAAGCTTAACTGTGTAGAATTCAACACAATACACAGCAGGAACCACCACACAAAAGACGGCAGAAATCACCAGAAATCCTGCTAAGTACCTGCTGCACCATTAAAAGTGGAGAAGGAAAGTCAGATAAGAAGCTAACTTTACCTTCAGCTGGAAAACCTCATGAAACAGCAAAGATCCAAAGACATACATTTATCTTGTCTGTATTGCTACAGAGTAGTCCCTTATTGTGCAATAAGTAGAGTCAAAACTGAATGACTCCATATTCAGACCCAGGCCATTTATTTATATATAAAAAATAAAAAATAAAAAAAAAACACCTTTTGAATTATAGTATGTGGTTGGTAGGCACTGCAGATGCCCATGTGTGATAAATCAATAAAAAAACACCACCACACATTAGGAATAGCCATTAAATAATTTGTTCATTATCAAGAACTATGCGCATATCAATACTATTTTAAAACATCTATAGATAAATGTAATGCATCATTTTTGCCATGTTATAGTATAACAAAAGAAAAAAAGTGCCTACTAAGGAAAAATGTTAGGACCCTAATAGACAGTATTTTCCCCTTTGGCTGAAATAATCTCAGTTTCATGTCTCCCATAACAATCTGCCAGTCTCAGACATTGATTAAGAGAAAAGTTCTCTCCTCCATACAGAATTCTTTCAGCTGTGTGATGACTGAGGGGTTTCTTGCATTCACAGGCCGTTTCAAATCACCCTACAGCATCTCAATAGGATTAATATCTAGGCTGTGTCTTGGCCATTTCAAAGTCTCCAATTTTTTTCTTTTTGAGCCATTCCTAGATTGATTTACTGAAGTGTTTTGGGTCATTATGTTGAATGGTTCACCCCCATTTCAACTTAAGTTTTTCGACAGATAGGCTGACATTTTCCTCCAGCACCCTTGGATACAATAAAGAATTTATAGTGGATTCTGTGATGAATAGTTTGCCAGGCCCTGCTTGCAACCCAAACCTCAACATTTCCACGTCCATGCTTCATAGCTGATGAGGGTTTGTATTCAAATGTTTGGCTCATGTCAAATGTGTCTTCTGTTAATGTGCTCAAGTAATACAAATTTGGATTCATCCATCCAAAAGATAGTTGTTGCTGAAGTCCTGGTCTTTGTGTAGGTGTTCTCTAGCAAACTTTAACTTGGCCCCGTTTATTTGATTATTTTTTTGACAGTAATGGTCTCTCCTTGCACAACTTCCATTAAAAAAAACTGATAGTAAATTCATGTACTTTGACATCAGGTGAGGCAAGAGCTAGGTGTAGGTACAATGAAGGCACTTTAAGATGCACAAGTCCAAGAATTGTGCAGTCTACTCTTTTGCTGAATATGTTAGGATGGCATGACTGGCAAGGTTAGCAGTTTCACATTTTATGCATAATAACTGATTGGTAATTGTTTTGAGGTCTTTTTAAATCCTTCAGAAAGGCCTAAATTTTTTGGATCTTGCTATGGTGATAGATTAAACAACCATGAGCAAACCAAGGTTGGGAAAAAAAAAAAAAAAAAAAACTAATCCAAAGTCCTCTAAATGTTCAAATCCTTCTCAGCTAATGTGGTGCACTTGATTCTAATTTTATGCATTTTAAGTAATAATAAATATGGGATCAGATTAGCATTTATTGTATATTAAGTACATTTTACAATTTAGTTTTAAGACATTTCTTAATGTTCAGTACCATCACCTTGCTCTCTCCAAATTGTTAAAATGAAGATCAAATGACCAGCGATTAAATAAAAAGAATAATAAATAAAATAAATAAAATAAAATAAATAAATGAATAAAATGGGGGGGGGGCTAATATTTTTACATAACTGAATGCTACCTTTAAGAAAAGGTCTACAGTTCACTGTAAGTTTCCCTAGTTAATGATGTACTATATATGGGTACTGAAAAGAAGTTAAAATGCCCACCAGCAGCAAGCAGACACCCTGGTATGTCTGAAACTCTTACTTATGAACATGTAGCCAAGAACACTAGCAGCAGCCACTTAAACCCTGTTAGTTTTGCTGGTAGCTGGTTTATGCTGGTTTTTCTAATATCATGAAATATATTACTGTACTTAAGTGCATTTTCAGCCATGTGCAATTTCAGTATACTGTACTTATGTGCAATTGTTTTTTTTTCCCACAGGTCCACTCAGTACATATGTATACTTGTAAATTTGTAGTTTTTGTAACATGTTAGATGTTCTCTAGTTTTTCTTGGTAACTATTTTGTACCTTGCGCAACTTATATACATCTTTTTTCTCTTCCTCTCTCTACTATTGTATATATTGTACATGCTGCTGTAACAATGCAAATTTCCCCATGTGGGATAATAAAAGGCTCTTATGATATATGATATAAAATATAACAAATGTTTAGCTGCTCAACTCTTAGTGGAAGTCAACTTTATTATTTCAAGTAATTCTGGAGTATTTCTACTCATCATTAAACTTTCAGGCAATGAAGTCCAGTTAGCTTTTTCTAATGAAAAAAAGTGAAAAATGATCAATTCAGATACATTTTGTTCCAACACCAATGTAGGATGCTGGTATGCTGGGCAACCCATTGAACCATGCTGACTGACCAGCTAAACCAACACAAACCAGGCAAATGTGGATTTTATTTTTTACCCCCGTGAGAAAAGTACATCGTACACCATTTTCACTGAAGTTTTAGGAAACAGCAGCTGATATGCCACTGTGAGATTCAGCCATCAAAATGAGTTTTTGAGGCTCATAGCATAGATAAGTAATTTGGCTCTAAAACTGGACTGATCATGTAAGTAATTGCTGTGTTATGATTAGCTGCGCTCTACAAATGCCAAAGAGGTTCAGAAACACTTCGATTGCATGAACATGTCGGCGCTCAAATGGGATTCGGGTGATAGTGCTGAGAAATCTGCCAGCCGTGCCAAGTGTTATCGCCATCTTAGCTTTCCTCTTCTCTTTTACTCCGCCATATGACAGAACAGATGGGCCAGCAATTTCATCTCTTAGTCTTTCACCAAGTTCTCTCATTTTTCACTTATACAAAGCACATACAAGCAATTTCACTCGCATATAAATGTTAATGTGGTTATTTCCCCAAAATATTAATCAGTAGAATGAATGGGGGAAATTGAGTGGTCTGGTTATTATTCATAAGTAAAGCAGAACGTGTGTGTTTCTTACCTTGTCTGCATGTGTCTGAGAGACTGTAGATAAGGATGTCTGTTTGAATGACATTTGATGGGCTTGTATTGTGCTGTATTTACTCAACAGATTCTAGCACCACTGAATAGTCTCAAATTATGCATATTTATCTTCACCTTCTATATCCAGTTCTTCTGCATGCATGAATTAGTGTGTATTTCTGTTCATATGCCCAAGCACATTTGCCCAAAAATGTGCCTCTAAGCACACATGTTGAGGTTTAAGGGAACAAGTTCACCAAAAAGTAAATTTGTCTAATTTCCCCTTATCCCATATGTAGTGGATTGTCTGACAAGTTTGCTATATTTAGTTGTGAAACTAATGTAGCTAAAACTTGAGATTGTCACCAAACATTATTTTGGATGACCTTGACTTTTATATTAGCCAAGCACAAGACTAAAGACACAACCTTCAAAAGGATCCAACATGCATTAGGCCATCTGGGGTAAGAATGGAGCAGTAAAAGTTGCATCCATAGATGAATAATGATAAAAAAAAAATAATAATAATAATAAAAAAATAAAAAAATAAAAAAAAAAGTCAGCACCTGATCAAATAGGTGTGAGCCTCACATTGGATAATTACTGCATGGGTGATTATGTTTCAGCTGGCAACCCTATTATATTACCCTAACTGATGCATCGAGTAGCTTCTCATTCGTTAAGTAACCATGTCGAAAGACACATCCTTTGGTCATGAAGAGATGTTCATCCGTTTCAGAAGGGTCAAATTACTGGCATCAAGCAAACATCTAAGGAGATGCTGAAACTACTAAAAGTTTGATTAAGAACTGTCCAACGCATTATTAAAAAGTGGATGGCAAGTGGAGGAAACATCTTTGAGAAAGGAATGTGGACAACAAAAAACACCTTGAACGATGGTGATCAGTGATCACTAACATTTGGAGAAATCAAATCATTGAAAAACAGAACTCAAGGTTATGTTTAATAGTGAAATTAAGAGCATTTCCACATGCACAGTGCAAAATGAACTCATGGGATTGGGACTAAACTGTGTAGCCTTAACAAAAATCATTAGTAAGGCTAACCGACTAAAACATCTTTTTAAAATGACAACTTGCTATGGAGAATAAAGATTACACTCTGGAGAAAAGGAAGGAGGTCATGTGGTCTGAGGAGTCCAGATTTACCCTGCTCCAGTGATGGGTGCATCACAATAAGAAAAGAGACAACTGAAGTGATGTACCCATCATGCCTAGTGCCCACTGTACAAGCCTGTGGGGGCAGTGCTATGATCTGTGGTTGCTGCAGGTGGTCAGGTTTAGGTTCAGCAACATTATGTGCCCAAAGAATGAGGTCAGCTGACTACCTGAATATATGGAATGACCAGGTTATTCCATCAATGCTTTTTTTTCCCCTGTTAGCACGAGCATATTCCAAGATGACAATGCTAGGATTCATCAGGCTCGTATGCACATATGCCCACTGGCCACTTCTTTAGGTTCACCTAGATTTTACATCCATTGTCCTGTTTTCAGCTCAGCTGTGTCTGATCCAATCATACCAGCACAACACCACATCAATGTCACAAAAGTGCTGAGAACACACACCAAATTCCAAAAAAGTTGAGACACAAATTGAGAATAAAAAGTGAATGCAATGATGTGGAGGTGCCAACATTTAATATTTTATTCAGAATAGAACACAAATCACAGATCAAAAGTTTAAACTGAGAGAATGTATCATGTTAAGGGAAAAATATGTTGTTT
>BRDA01013098.1:27480-30851 GCA_036984385.1 Crenuchus spilurus | reverse complement strand
ATGCCACCTCAACAGTGCCACAGGCTGATCACCTGCATGCCACCTCAACAGTGCCACAGGCTGATCACCTCCATGCCACCTCAACAGTGCCACAGACTGATCAACTCCATACCACTTCAACAGTGCCACAGGCTGATCACCTCCATGCCATCTCAGCAGTGCCACAGGCTGATCCCCTCCATGCCACCTCAACAGTGCCACAGGCTGACCACCTCCATGCCACGCTGCACTGATGCAATAATTCATGCAAAAGGAGCCCCGACCAAGTACTGAGTGTACATACTGTTCAGAACAAATTTTATGTATTAAACACATTTTTAATTGGTCTTATATAAAATTTGAATGTTTTGAGATTCTGACTTTTGGGTTTTTCATGTGCTGTAGACCATAATCATCAACATTAAAATAAATAAACACTCTGTGGTGATGATTCTGTGTAATATATGTGTTTCAGTTTTTAAGCTGAATTACAGAAATAAAAACTCTCAGATGCTATTTAAATTTTTTTATATGCAGCTGTATTGTGTGTGTGTGTGTGTGTGTGTGTGTGTGTGTGTGTGTGTGTGTGTGTGTGTGTGTGTGTGTGTGTGTGTGTGTGTAAAAAGCCACCCTGTGTTATTAGAAAAAAATATATATAAACATCAGGGAGAAGAACAAATTTTGGTTCCAGATGTTCTCCTCAAAGCCATCGTATGTATTTATTAAATTCATCAGAAGCACATTTGAGTTAGTCTAATAAAGTACTGATTAATCAAACCAGGTACCCCATCAGACACATTAGCCTACATCACATTAATATTATTATTTTACTGGTATTTATTCTGCTTTAAGTATTTTTTCTAAGCATCTCTCTCTGTCTCTCTCTGTGTCTATCTCTATCACTCTCTCTATCTATCTATGTTTAACTCGCTATAGATCTCTGTCTCCCTTTCTCTCTTTGGCTCCCCTCAGTACTGCACTTTCTCAGAGGAAACGATAATATTTCTTCAGCTGATAGAGTGTGAAGGAGACGAGGACTGGAGGAGTGTTGATGCAGAGAAGGAGAGCAGGGTGTGGTCTGGGGTGAAGGCGCTGATGGGGACGTTCCTACTCGATTACTGAATAAATTCACTCTATAAAAACAAGGATGAATGAGTCAAGGTTGAGTTGTATTTTGAATTGATGAACATTATTTTTTTTGTTTGAACTCTTACTCAAATAATTTATTTGAGTTGAACAAACACAGTTAAACTGATTAGCAAATTACTTTTTGGGTTCAGTTATTTTTAGAGTTAAAAATAAAATTAACAAATGGAAGCATATTAAATGATGTCAGTATGTCTAATATTTCTCTTGCTGATTTTGTAAGTTTACCCACTGACAAAGATATGAACAGTCTATAATTTTAAGTGTAGATTTATTTTAACAGTGAGAGACAGAACATCAAAAAGAAAATTTATAAAATATATACATTTATTTGCATTTTGCAGAGAGAAATAAGTATTTCATCCCCTACCAAACATTAAAAGTTCTGGCTCCTACAGACCAGTTAGATGCTCCTAGTCAACTTGTTACCTGCATTAAAGACAAATGTCTTAAATTGTCAGCTGTATAAAAGACACCTGTCCACAGACTCAATTAATCAATCAGACTCTAACCTCTCAAACATGGGCAAGACCAAAGAGCTTTCTAAGGATATCAGGGACAAGATCATAGACCTGCACAAGGCTGGAATGGGCTACAAAATCATAAGTAAGATGCTGGGTGAGAAGGAGACTGTTGGTACCATTGTAAGAAAATGGAAGAAATACAAAATGACAAAATTTCACCTTGTGGAAGATCCTTGATCATGAGGAAAGTGAGAAATCAGCCTAAAACTAGATAGGGAAACTTGTTAATGAGCTTAAGGCAGCTGGGACCACAGTCACCAAGAAAACCATTGGTAACACATTACGTTGTAATGAATTAACATTCTGCAGTGCCCGCAAGGTCTCCCTGATCAAGAAGGCACATGTGCAGGCCCGTCTGAAGTTTGCCAATGAACACCTGGATGATCCTGAGAGTGATTGGGAGAAGGTGCTGTGGTCAGATGAGACAAAAATTGAGCTTATTGGCATTGACACAACTCGTGTTTGGAGAAAGAGAAATACTGACTATGACCCAAAAAACACCATCCCCACTGTCAAGCATGGAGGGGGAAACATTATGTTTTGGGGGTGTTTCTCTGCTAAGGGAAGAGGACTAATTCACCACATTAATGGGAGAATGGATGGAACCATGTACCATAAAATCCTGAGTGACAACCTCCTTCCCTCCACCAGGACATTAAAAATAGGTCGTGGCTGGGTCTTCCAGCACAACAATGAGCCAAAACATACAGCCAAGGCAACAATGCAGTGACATAAAAAGAAGCACATAAAAGATCATGGAGTGGCTTAGTCAGTCTTCAGATCTTAATCCCATAGAAAACTTATGGAGGAAGCTTAAGGTCAGTGTTACCAAGCGACAGCCTCAAAATCTTAATGATTTAGAGATGATGTGCAAAGAGAAGTGGATCAAAATTCCTCCTGACATGTGCGCAAACCTCATCATCAACTACAAAAAAACATTTGACTGCTGTGCTTGCCAATAAGGGTTTTGTCACCAAGTATTAAGTCTTGTTTTCTAGAGGGATCAAATATTTATTTCTCTCTGCAAAATACAAATACATTTATATTTTATACAATGTAATTTTCTGGATTTTCTTTTTGATCTTTTATCTCATTGTTACAATACACCTACCCTTAAAATTATAGACTGTTCATATCTTTGCCAGTGGGCAAACTTACAAAATCAGCAATCAAATAATTATTTCCTCCACTGTATATATGAGATCATTTCACTATTAAATGACTATACAGTATATATGTTTAGAAATTGCGAGGAAGAACCATCTATTTCACTTCAGTGCTACAAACGTAGGACTTTGATATCTGCCTGGTATTTCCTGGTATGGTGGCTGGTGAGGCCTAGAAAGTTCTCACCACATGTGGGACACACAAGGCTGGGTACTGTGGAGGAGACGATAGTAGCTCGAGCTTTATGTGCATGCCCAGGATGATGGGCAGCTCCATGGTCTGCAGCATCCAGGCATCAGTTGTGGTTTAGGTGCCTTGCTCAAGTGCACTTCAGTTGGGTCTTGCTGGTTCGAGGAATTGAACTGGTCAGCTTTTGGATGCTTCTCTATGTTTGGTGGAAAAATCTTATAATGTACTAACAAAATTTATACCAGTTAGTTCTGACACCACAATCTGATTGGCTGAGAAATGTTCTAGGCGAGCCAATATTGTACACTGACCGAAGCTCTTTAAGTATTACTCTGCCACATACACATTACCTAGCAAAGACATGGC
>BRDA01013098.1:19980-22480 GCA_036984385.1 Crenuchus spilurus | reverse complement strand
TTCTGTATAGCACCAAAAAAGGTTCCTCTATTATTACAACCTTGACATTGTAACTACAACAGAACCCTTTTGGGGGCTGTATAGAACCATCTGCAACACTTTCCTCATCAATCTGAAGAACCCTTTCACCATGGAAAAAAACCCTTTATCCAGGAGAGTTCATGGTTCTATATAGGTTCTATGTTTCTTTACTAAAGAACCCTAAAGAACCCTGTTTTTTAAGAGTGTACCATAGAAAATTGAGTATGTGGAACGGCAGCATTTGTGAATTTTGTGGAAAGGATTTTATCAAATTAAAAGTATTTTTTTTAAAAGTGCTTTTTCTTGCTAGCTTGTTAGTTTAGCTCTCTGAACCTTTCTCCTGATCTCACTGTGAAGATGTAAAAGTTGTCCAAATACTTTGTTCACATTCTACACTTCTAGAACTTCTACCACTTCTAACATCCACTTCTGCCAGTTGTGAACTTTGCTCCTTTGTTCTTTCTTCTGTATTTTCAGATGGATTTTTGTCAGGTTGTGACTGAAGTGTCCTTGATTAAGGGTACTTTCATACCTACATTGTTTGGTCCGGACTTTCGCACTTTTCAGTTTGGTCCGAACCAAAATAGCAGGTGTGAAAGCGGCCACGAACTACGGTCCAGACCAAAGGAGCAAAATTTGGTCCGACCAAAAGTGGTGGTCTTGGTCCGGACCTACTGAACCATGGTCCGGTATGCGTGCAGTCTGAAAACACTTTTCTAGAAGGTTCGGACTTTCGGACCAATTACAGGAAGTTGACACAGACAACAACATTCAACAACAATAACAGCAGTAAAATAACCAGAACAGCAGCACAAATGAGCCGTGGTAGCACATGGAGCGAGGAGGAGAAGAGAACATGTGAAGAGTCAGCTTTAAAAATGCACAAAAATACTGAACCGTGAAGCTTATTTTCTGAGAGGATGAGAGAGAAAGGAGATGACAGAGCAACCTAAACTAAACTAAAGAAACTGTAGCATATATAAAACTATATTAAAGTATTTAAACGCGTCAGACGCACGTCCTACTACAAACCAATCAGTGTGGAGTGAGGAATATGCACACCACGTTAGTGATGATGACAGCGTGTGGGCGTGTCATAATAAATGTCCTTGGTGCGCTCACAAAAATGCAGTGTGAAAACAAACCGAACCGGACCAAATATACACAAAAGTAAGAAAAAGTAACAAACACACGAACCTTGGTTTGGATCATGGTCCGGACTTTCAGGTGTGAAAGCACCCTAAGAATAGAACCTCAGCTGGTTAAAAAACCACAAGTACCACAATGGAAAGGTTCTCTATTGTACCTCAGTAAGGGACAGATGCAGTGAGAAGCTTTGTACTCTCTTAAGTACAAATCTGTGCTTAGTTTTCTTAGTGTGTATGATAGTCTTATGGTTGTGTACCTTGCTCTGAAAAAGGAGCATCTGTGTGAACAGAAAAAAACATCAATAATAGAATCAAAATAAATTAAATGAAATAGTAGCCCTTGAGGATACCCAGCTAATAATACAAAACGTCTTGCACCAGACAGTGTACACATTATTTTAGCTAATGATTAGACATGAGCTTAAACAGTGCTAGTGTCAAACTGTGTAAGAATCATTTATAGGACCCATGTTTTATTGTTCCTCTACAGTCACCATGTGTTAATGGCATAAATATATTGGCATTAAACATTGTTCAGTGTTAAACGTTATTAACACGCTAACTTTGGCAACCCTAATGCAAAGCTATAAAGCTCTCTGCTAGCTAATAGCTCAGGACGTCCTGGCCTGGTGAGTGCTGGGTTTGAGTGTTAGGCAGACGTTTGTATGCCTGTGTTCAGCAGCGTGGGATGGGAGATAGGCAAAGCTCCAATACTCCTACACACACTCCACAGATAACACACAGGCTTCCTGCAGGCCAGGTCTGAGTCTGATACTAGCTCTCACATCTAATGGGATCAAAGCTTTAGTGAGGAACTTTGACTTCAAATAAACTGCTGGTTTGCTTTTTTCAGCACACGTACACACGCACAACAGGTCACGTACACATATATTGGTGCTTGACCCTTTAGAATTTTCTAGATTTCTGTATAAATACAGTACCAGTCAAAAGTTTGGACATTTTCTGCACATTCAGTGTTTTTTTCATGATGTAAAAATGTTCTGCATTGTAGATTAATACTAAAGTCATCTAAACTGAATAAACACATCTGTAATTATTTAGTAAACAAACAAGTAAACAAACCAGAATATGTTTATATCTGACATTCTTCACAGTAGGCACATCTTGCTTAGATGCAGCTTTCTTGGCATTTTCTCAGTCAGCTTTACGAGGTAGTCATCTGGAATGTCTTTCAGTTATAAGCTGTGTCTTGTCAAGAGCTCATGACTTGCATTTCTTGCCTCTTAATATGTTTGAGACATCAGTTGTGTGTCTACTTTGAAGTAAAATCTAAAACATGTTTTGGTTTGTTTAACACTTTTAAGTTTACT
>BRDA01013098.1:0-13877 GCA_036984385.1 Crenuchus spilurus | reverse complement strand
TCAGTCAGTGCTACCGTCGAGGAACTGATTTCACGTGTGGTGTTCCAAGTTAAAGGTTTCCGACCAGTTTGGACTTTTGTTTTTCTGATATGATCCCTGCAGAGAAGACACAGTATTTCTATCTGCACAAAATCATGTTCTTACTCCAACCCGAGCTGAAACAAAACACGGCCAGAGTCCAAAGTAACCTTACAAGGACAGAGAATTATGATGGAAAAGATTTCAGAAACAACAGAAAGTCATGTAATGAGAAATTGGTCAGTCCAGCTCTGACCAAAGAAAAGGCTCATTCGGTCCAAAACAACGTCTGAAAACATACGGATGCATATTTGTTGTATTTTTTCCTCGTTTATTTTTTTCTTGACTTTTTTAATCTTTTTTTTTCTTTCGCTCAGTAAGATACATTGCTCTTGTTAAGTGCCCCAACGAAAAATAGTGCAGTAAGAAATAACTATGATCATACACATTTCACGAGAACTCACAGGACAAGAGGAAGAAACACAAATGCTGAAAAAGAAAATGTTAAATATATTTATATATATTTATATATATATATATATATATATATATATATATATATATATATATATATATATATATATATATATATATATACGATTGAAAAAGCAAAAAAAAAAAAGTGTTTTTTTTTTTTTTTTTTTACAAAAAGTAGTGGAGTGCACATCCTGCTTTTTAAAAAAACAGGCTGACCTGGCACGTCCAGACTTTGTTTTTTTTTCCATTTTGTTTTTACAAAAAAAAAAAAGTGTATTTTCTTTCTCAACTGGTCACTCTTTTTACAATATCTAAAAGGTATTAAGACATCAAATGTGTTTACATAGATATTTGTTACTATTATTCAGGCCTAAACTCACCAAAGAATTCCCGAAAAACATACTTTAATTTTTTTGGTTTTCTTTTTTATAAATACATACAAAAAAAATCACAAGAAGAGGTTCAAAGAGAAGTTGGAGAGAAGTACCTAAATGTGATTAAAACTGCAAGAAAGCATTCCTTGTTTTAATTCTACCAAATCCACACACCTGCGACTCTACTGTACTAAGGAAACCGTACAAAACTGATTTACACCCTAAATGATGTCAATCCTTTTCAAATCCTCAACATTCTGCCTGCCTGGGATCTTCTCTCTTGTGGACAGTTTTGGAGTTGTGCACTTTTCCTCTGGTTAGTAACTTCAGTCAACAGCTTATGTAGATTTCATTTTAATATGGTTTAACCTAGATAATAAAAAGGAAAGAAAAACTCTGAAAACATTACATTTCATTGAATAATGTAATGACTTTAAAAGCAATAACAACAGAGTGCTGACAGTAGAGTGGGGACCCTCATTGTATGAGTTTATTCCCTTTTCTGCTTGGCTTGCTCTCTCGTTAAAGATATTTCGTGACTGAACTAAGAAGGAACTGAGAAACACAGGGGAAAAAGGAGCTCATCCGTAGACGCCCCCATGCAAAACAGAGCTCCAAAGCCAAGCAGTGGGCTGCAGCATGGAAGCCCCTGTACATCTCCAAACCTCTATTTGGAGTTCATGCTGGGATAATCTCAACTAGCCGTTCGCCGCCTCCACAGATGGCCACGGGCACCGTCCTTCTCAAGAGTTCCAGAGGACGAAGACCATACAGGACTGAAACCAACATAAATAGAACTGATTGACAGTTCAAGATGTGGGACGTAGTCTTATTTTTCTTATTGTATGCACTTTGCCCAGGTGATCCAGGTGTAACAGGGTCTCGTAAGCTGTTGTTGGGAAGTTCCTCCACAGGATGATGATGATGACAGTAAAGGCGATGATGATGATATGCTAAGCAGCTGCAGGTGGGTTTCTGGAGCCAGTGAGTGAGTTTTGGGCTCAGTGACACTCCAGGACAACAAACTCCTGATGTTTCTTCACATGGGTGGGACGATGAGGCCAGCCATGGCTGCAGGACAACAAGAGAGCCAGAAATGAATAACAATAGAATAACAATTACATACACAAAAACAACAAAACAGGATTTCTCTCTTTAGCCAGGTAACATAAGCCCAAAGTCAAACCTGACAGGTGGCAAAAGAGCAGCAGGATGTTCCTATTAAACAATTCTATGATTCTCAACACTGGTCTTAAACTATCTGACTAACAGAAATCCTGCAATGTGGAATACCCTACAGGTCCTTTTTTCTCTTAATGTTTATTGTTTGCGATTATACTGTTGCTTGTTTATGTATTTATTCATTTATTTATTATGTTCCTGTTATTAGCACTTTGAGATTTTGTAACTACATTGAATTAGTACTAATGCTGCTACTACTTCTACTACTACTTATAATAATAATAATAATAATAATAATAATAATAATAATAATAATAATAATAATAAATAGTGCAAATAAATATTGATGATCAATAACGATAATAATAATAATAATAAAAATAATACATATATTATTATTATTATTATTATTATTATTATTATTATTATTATTATTATGCTGTTGTTGTTGTTGTTATTGTTATTTGAAGGGTTATGTATTTTTATTAACTTTTGTTATACATATGCAGAATTATTCCATCTATCCATTACCTTAACCATTTAATCCAGTTCAGGGTTGCGGTCTTTACTGAATTAATAAATCTTAACATTATGTTCATTGGTGAAGGTAAATGCAGTTGTTACCACTAAACAACATCAAGCTCCAACTAGAGCTGATGATCAGAAATAGGCCTGTAGATGCTTTCAGTTAAAAGCAGAGGCTGTTGGGTCAAAGCACTAATCAAGCTGTCATAAATGAGCAGAAGGCTACTCTGCCATTGAGAATCTGAAATGAACCTGAGCCGATTTTACTTTTTTTTATTTTATTTTATTAAGGCAAACTGCAAAAATTAATCTCTAAGGTCACATGACTGACACGGTGCAGGACAGGCCTTTATTTTCATAATTTTTGGACATATTCTCTAATTGTGTATACTCTGGAAAGTTGTACTTTCCATTAATAGGCCGTGTCAGAAATTTTGCATGAAAAATAAAAGCAGCTGACAGCACTGGGTCCGAGTTATTAAATTCAAGTCCAGCCATTGGTTACAAAAACAGAAAAGCAACCTCGTAGTTATGGATCAACTTTGACCTTGAAAATTCCTGCGCGGTGTTGTTTTGACTGTTGAAGTCTTTTGTATTGTAGACGTAACGTGTAAGAGCATGTTTTGTGATTGGCTGACAAGCAGGAGAGGGGCGGGGTGCTCACCCTGTAGGCTGCTCCCATTGGTGCTGGTGCAGGTGGGGGGCGGGGAGGTCTGTGGCCGGACCACGGGGGCGAAGGCGCTCTTCTGTTTGACTGCGGAGATCATATGAAGAGGAGAGAATGAGGAAGAGCCAGCTGAGAGAGGGACAGTGCGATGAAGAAAGACGAATGAAGAAAGAGACGGGATGGGAGAGGGGGGGTGAAACTCCAAGAGGGGGCTGGAGGGGAGTGGTCGTGACCCACACAAACACACACACACTCTCACACACATGCACACACACACACATACACACAGCCAGGCGAGTGAGTGAGGTGATTGTGAGGGCAGCCATGCTGGTTATTAGGGCTCAGATGGAGGGCAAAGGGATTATGGGTAGGAGCAAGTAGAATGGGGATGCGAGAGTATGCTACCTGAATGGCAAAGTTGATCCATAACTTAGACCTTTCATAGAGGGGTCAACACAGGAATGCAATGCAAGATTTACACCCAATGGTTCACCCAGAAATCATATTTACATATTTTTTCCACTTACCTCAGATATAGTCAATCAGCCATGACATGTTAGGCATCCACATTTTGCTTCTTTAATTTAGAACTGGAACTGTGAGGCTAACAAACCCTTAAACTCAAGAGCCAAAAGACGGTAGTTGGTCAAAATACATCAACAAAATATCTCTCAACCCACTCAAACTACAATAATAAACCCTCACTGCTACAGGCAGCCACTTCAGACAGCAGCAGAACTGTTAGAAGACTGATCTTAATCAGATCCACTAGTCTAAGACCTTCACTAAGGTCTGGACAAAGTTTGATTGGGTTGAGAAAAGTTGTATGAGTGTATTTTGAAGAAAACGACTAAGATATTCTGGTGACTATTGAGTTGTAGTGTTTGTAAGCAACTTGACCCAACATTACAAACAACTTGACTGATCAATTACATTTGAGGTAAGTGGAAAATTTTGTACATACAATTTTTGAGTGAACCATTCCTGTAACACTGTGCCATACACTCTTAAAAATGAAGCTTTTAAAAAAGTTCTGAGGTTTTAGGAACAGAAATCTTTACTTTGTACAGAACCTTTATGTTCTGTAGAGGTTCTTTACACATAAAAAGTTAATTGTACTTGTGTACTTTTTACACAAATGGATGTATCTACTGACAAGTTATTAAAGGAACCAAAAAATGGAAACATTTTGAAACCTTTATTTTTAAGAGTGCAGTCTAAAAATACACACATGCTGCTTGTCAGATGTTTGGGGACACCTATACATGACCTTATATATGGACATGTTTATCTTTAAAAACGGTTTTACTTGTCATTTTTCTTTGCATTTACTGCAAAACTGTAGCAGCTGATTACAAGTCAATGCCCACTCATTTGCTGTGATGTCAGCATCATCAGCCGTTCAAACCAGCTTTGGGCCAAAAGAGTCTCAGTATGTGCTTTTAATAACAGTTTGTTTAAAAAAAAGCTCTCAAATACTCATCATATAGGACACTTTAAAATACACCTCAGCTAAATACAGTGGAACTCGGTTATCGTCTTTTTTCGGGGAAATTTTGTCACAGTTATCATCCATCCGCCTGGTTTTTGTCGCCGCGCCCATGTGACTCACCACTAATTTCAGGAAAACAAAGCATCCACCCACACATTTGTCACTCACCCACATGTTCGTCGTTTGTTCTGGATTTGTTTTTCATCGATAAGACTCCAATCAATCTAAAACACATCACAGTAAAGCGACGGCGCAGCGCTACTGCCTGAAAATGGGTATAAAAACAAAAAGTGTCCGAGAACCTGAGAACGGGTGTACACAACAAAGGCTGCTGGCTGGACCACACCAGCACTCTCTAAAACAGTGCGTAAACCTGTACGAGTGATGTTAAATGTTCATTTATCCATTTCATTAGTCTTTTGTGTTTATTTCTCATTATGTTCTGTATGTAAAACTATAGTTATTCTATATAAAATGTAGTTAATATTTGTTAATATTTTGGAGTGTCTGGAACAGATTAATTGGATTTATATTATTTCTTATGGGACATATTGCTTTAGTTATCGTTCTTTCTGGTTATCATCAGGCACTTTAGAACAGATTAATGACCAAAACCGAGGTTCCACTGGTAGAGGTAGCTGATCTTATCAAAACCTTTGCTGGTATTTTTCTTACATAAAGTATCAGTGAAATTTAAACCTTACTTGTAAAATATAAAAAAAGACCACAAGATGTCCCCAAACTATTGACAGTCAGTATATATCACCACAAAGAACCAGCCTCACATGCCATCCACATGATTGTGTACACTTTGGCATCAGCACAAAGGAAGGGAGTCTTTCTGAGAATGGAAAACTAGCTTTTGGTAACTTGGCTTGAGCCAGAGCTTTTTTTTCTTCTTTCTTTTCTTTCAGGAGCGTAATTCAAACGAGCCGCTTCACACCAAAACACAGCAAAAGAAAAAGCCACACAGCTTTCCTCAATGAAAATTCCACCTTGAAATGCTAAATCCACATCCAAGCGGTTTCCCATTTGTTCAAGTGAATGAAATGAAAACCTGTCACAGAATGGCTTCGACTCAGTGTCTGGACTGCCAAACATATGCCAATCAAATGAAACATGAATACTGAATATATGGACTGAGTTATAACAAGTCAAGTACTTAAACGCACAGCTGAAATACCCAAGAGTGCACAGACGGTGAGTTCTCACCCCATTGTGACTTCAAATGTAATTATTTTGCCATTTTATTAGTTTAATGGCACAGATGAAATCTATTCCTGAACTATTAAGGACCATGTAACAATAATCAGAGTTGGCAGCTATGGTTTAATCATTAATTTAATCTTTGTCTATAAAACTCAGTGAGAAAAACAATATAACCAGTTTAACGGTCAGAGTACGGTGAGTCAGCAAAGCCGCAGGACAAGGATGTTAATATGTTAGTGAGGATGAGAATGATGAGGAAGATGGGTGTCAGTAATCAAAGTCAGTGAGACCAAGTTTCTTGAATCCAAAAAGAAAAACAAAAGCATATTTTCCTATTTCATCTAGCCACACCAACCACTAAGCTATTAGCTAATAAGCCAATAAATAAACATTTACAAAACATAACAATTATTAGCAATAAACACTGAAAAACATCATATATATCAGGTGCACCTGTACAGGTAGAAAATGACCACACCTGTTCAGGAACAGTACTGGTGCACATACAGGTGGACTACAGGGTCACCTGTTACATGTAATCCATTACCTCATTTGCAGGTGCACCTGTACAGGTAAACACACCTGCACAGGTGGACTACATGCACACCTGTGTAGGTAGACTACTGCTGCACCTTCACAGGGAGACTGCAGCCACATATATGCAGGTAATCCTAGTGCACTGATGCATTTGTATGAGCACACCTGTACAAGCAGGCTATGTCCACACCTGTACAGGTAGACAGGTAAAGACTTTTACAGATGCTGGCACACTGGAGAGCAATGCTGACATGTTGTATTGCAGTAAGTATGTAGATTTGGTGGTACTCACTTGCGTAGGGAGAGTTGGCGGTGGATCCGTTTAGGAAGCTGGGGGAGCCGGGCACTCCTAGGTTGGTCATGCCTGCAGCACCGTATCCATTCATAGTGGAGGTGATGGTGTTGTAGTTGGACTGCTGAGGCGTGGAACTCGGCACGTAGCCACGAGGAGAGACGCTGTTGGAGTTACGGGAATAACCTACAATGTAGAGACAGGCAGAGATACAGTAGGCTTAGAACTTTGTATGTAGAATGTTGGGTTTACAGGGCAGTGAAGGGGACCTGATTCCTCAAAGCCGCCCTCTCAGGCTCAGTAACATGGACCAATTACTGCCATGTCCTGACTAAACCAGTATGTGTTCACTGAAATTCTAATGGACGTTATAAAACTCCAGAATAGAAATGGTAGCTCTGATAAGCTATCATCCTGCTTAGCTTTGTCCATGTGTAATATAAGTCCAGGCCACTTTATTCACGGGGGAAGGGGGAGGGGACTCACCGCGACCCTGATCAGGATTAAGCTTGAGATAACGGATGTATTTATTTATTTATTTAAAATAAGCATACTAAAAGTAAGCACTGTTGTGTTGTATAATTGAAGTGATAGAGAGAGATATCAGTGTTTCACCCTCTCTCGCTCTCTCTCTGTGTGTCTCTCACCCCATGTCCTGCTGAATTTCTCAGCAGGAAGGCCATTGATGTAGTACTTCCCTGCTGGCATTGTATCAGGAAGAAGAGAGGGAGTAATAGAGTGCCAGGAGAAATGAACACACACACACACACACTTTGTTCTTTTTTCCTCCCTTTTCTCTCAGAGTCAGTGATGGAACCCTGTGAATTGATGAATAGTGTAGTTGTATAAGGTAAAGAAATAAGGGGCACTTTTAAAGATTGTTACGTAATGAGGAGAGTACATTTCACAGCAGAATAAACTGTTAATGTGACGTTCTATTGACCAATTATATTTAAAACTGGACAGCCAGAAATGTTCTTCAGTTAAATGCAAAGACAGGTTTTGATTATTGAGCAGATAAAGATAATCCCTTGATTAAACAAAGCCTGGGATCCTTTTCGGCTGCTTCTAGTTGAACCTTACGTTAATTGGGTGTATTTTTGACCAGTCCTTGTTTTTTGATGCTCATGTAAAGCAGCTTACCAAGTCATTTTTCTTTCATTTTTCAATTTGTTTCTTTTTTATTTCACCTCATATTGATTACTGTAACACCCTTTTTACTTCACTTAGTGTTTCTGCTCAGAACTGCCTACAATCTATCAACAGTTCTGTTGCAAGACTTTTGAAAAGGTCAAAGAAATGGTCCCATATCACTATATTTTAAAATCACCTGTTGAAAACAGGATTCAATGTACAATTTCAACTGTCACTTATAGAGCACTGCATGGCCAGGTCCCGAAATATATCACTGACTGTCTTTACATACTGCAGCTCCATCACTGAGGTCAAATGACCTGCGATTATTATTAATGGTTCCTCAAAGCCGTTTAAAGACGTGTGGTGATAGAGCTTTTGAGGCTATCGCACCTAAACTGTGGAGCTCCCTACCTCTGAATTTAAGATTTGCAGTCTGCTGAAAAAAAAAAAAAAAAAAAAAAACATTTAAAAACCTGTGTTATTAGTTTTACAGTAGTCTGTATCTTGTTTTACTTATTTATCTCTTTTTGTTCTTAATTTCTATTTGTCTTCTATCTTTCCAGATTATATTTAACAGCAAAAAATGACTAAATGGAGTTTTTTTGTTCAACATCGACAAATGACAAAGTTTATAGTTAAAAAACAAAACAAATGTAGTGCACATTGCAGAGCTAAAATGTACTCGCAGCTATAAAATTGAAGTATTGTGCAAAAAATGTCAGAAACTGAGTGTCTGAGATTGCTTAACCAAACACAACTTGCATCCTTGTATCTCCAGTGCAGGACTAAAGAAGCACAATACAGAAACATGGCTTGGCTTATTGACTGTCTTTGGACTGAGGAGGAAATTGTAAATTAGATTTCTTTTTTTTTTTTGCTGAGCTGTTCCTCTAAGCTTTGGAGAGTTGCTCTCTGGTCCAAAGCCTGAATGTTGACAGACTGGGACTAAACTCATGGGTGTGTGCAGCAATTTGATCTGCTTCATTCTTCCAGAGTGACAACATCAGCGGACACAACACGTCCACATGCGCGTCCTCTACTCTACTCCAGCCATCCACACAGCCTGGATGTGCACAGATATCAGCCTGGACCAGACTACAGCACATAAAACAGGAGGAGAAAACTGGCTAAAATCTGTAACGGTTTAAAGGAATAGATTTGATACAAATGAAATTTTCCCCTTTACCTCAGATGTAAATGACCAGCCAAGAAGTATCTGCTGTCTGGAGTTTGTTTCTATAGTTCTGCACTGGAGTTATGAAGACAATGTAGCTAAAAAGTAATGGAAGACAGTATCACTCAACATCTTTTAGGGTTACATAGACTTCTATTAATACCATAGCCCAGATCAGGATTAAGCAGAAGATAACAGATAAGATAAGCTGAATTTATTACTTTACTATTTATTTATATTTTTATTTATTAATTACTATATCTTAGTTAATTAAATTAAATGGGAATTAAATGAGAAAATGTTGTAAATTATTGTCATTTTTTATCAATCAGTTAAAGAACCAATTTTTGCATGTATGCATTTAAAAAAGGAAACTTTGCATGTAAACTTTAATATAAATTAATCAAAATAAATGTAATTTTCAATTTTTTTTAGCTATTTTACTATTATATTAGTTAAGACCTTGGTTAAGACCATTTTACAGCAACATATTTATATAACAAACACTTCATCTAAGAAATATAGATGGTGAACATTTAGATGGTTTTACATGGTTTACAACTCTGTTTTCATAAATGAAACTAAATTTCACTTCTGTTGCATAATCTGATAGCTCTTGTAACTCACTTGAGACATGTTTGAAACTCGGTTGCAGCAGCTGCAAGCTCTGGAACACTTTACAAATTACATACATCACATCTGATCTTATTTAAAATAAAAGCTTATTTTTTTATCCATTATACATGACTGATGTGCACACATATAGTACCAGTCTGAACACACCTTCTGGACATTCAGTGGTTCTTCATTATTTAAAAATGTTCTGTATTGCAGATTAATACTAAAGTCATCTAAACTATGTTTTGGTTTGTTTAACACTTTTAAGTTTACTACATGATTCCTTATGTGTTCACTCATAGTCTGGATGACTTCAGTGTTTATTTACAGTGTAGGACAAAAATAAACACATTGAATGAGAAGATGTGTCCAAACCTTTGACTGGTACTATATGTAAATGATTTCTTTTCTGATTGGCTGCATTGTATTGTGCCTCAGTCAAGGCTATCAATGCTGAAACACTTCCTTTCCTGTCAGACGGTAGTGTTTAGTGATTTAAAAACTCATGTTCTTTGAATAAAAAAGTTTGTTGCATAAGCTTTTGGCAGTAAAGATGTACAGTCATACATTAAAAATATAGAACATTGTGGAAAAAAGTGTGTGATGCTTTGAGGTGTCATGTCATCTGCTGCTGTTGCTCCAATTGTGTTGTATTAAGTCCAGAGTCAACACAGCATCTAGCAGAATTTAGAGCACTTCATGCTTCTATCTGCTGACAAGCTTCATGGAAATGCAAATTTCCTTTTCCAGCAGAAATCATCAGCCAAGTCATGAGTTATAAGCCATACAGGTCAACATGTACAACAAAAAAGACTTGAAACGTCACTTTAAATATATAATAAATATAAAATGACAGTTTACAGTTTTTTTTTTCCTGAATAAAAATGAATTTTTCAAAATATTGTAAGATGATGTATGACTGCAGCTATATTTGACAAATAAAGCAACCAGAACTGAATGTAGTTGAACTGAATTAGACTAAATTTAGTTGAACCAACACAGAGAGAGACAGAGAGACAGAGAGAGAGAGAGAGACAGAGAGAGAGACAGAGAGAGAGACAGAGAGAGAGAGAGAGAGACATAGAGAGAGAGAGAGAGACAGAGAGAAACAGAGAGACAGAAAGAGAGAAACAGAGAGACAGAGAGAGAGAGTGAGAGAGAGAGAGAGAGAGAGAGACAGAGAGAGAGACAGAGAGACATAGAGAGAGAGAGAGAGAGAGAGACAGAGAGAGAGAAACAGAGAGACAGAAAGAGAGAAACAGAGAGACAGAGAGAGAGACAGACAGACAGACAGACAGACAGACAGATTCATATGGTGTGTTTGTTTTAATCAGTGTATATAATATACAAAGGGTTTCATGTGACACACGGGAGTAATAACCGTGTGTGTGTGTGTGTGTGTGTGTGTGTGTGCTGGGTTGTTTCTTATGAAGGCTAAGGCTCTTTTCCCATGACCTCATGGGGTTCTGTAGGTGTTCTTTCCTGCTCAAATGAGGAAAGCAGATGAGCAGATAGAAGGATGAGCAAGAGGGAGAGAAAACAGACGGACAGACAGACAGACAGACAGACAGAGAGACAGATAGATAGATAGATAGATAGATAGATAGATAGATAGATAGATAGATAGATAGATAGACAGACAGACAGACAGACAGACAGACAGATTCTAAATCAGTCTGAAGAACTTTGAGGTAATTGAAACATAAAGACACACACACATGCACTCAGCTATCAGTGGTATGTGTGTGTGGCCTTGTACTTATGTCTTTGTGGGGACCAGGTGTCCTCTTAATCATATGAATACAGGTAAAATCTGCAGAAGTGAGGGCGATTTTAGTAAAAATGAAAAAGAGGGAATGTCTTATGGTTACTGGGGTTAAGGTCAGGGTTCAGAGTGTAGTATTACCCAAGTCAGTGGAATGTCCTCACAAATACAGTAATACTGAACAGTGTGCTGTCAGGAGTTTGTAAATATGATGTGTTTTATTCATGCAGCGTCGTTCTACTGCATCTCTCCACTCATTAACAGCTTCTGTCACTCACACACAAACACACACACATGTACTATATATACACACAAATGCGACACACACAGCCTGCAAACAGATCCGTGCGAGTGTTTCACGAGAGCTGGTGGCTGTGAGTGACAGTTCTGAAGCGCATGTGTGACAGGCATGCCAAAACACACTTGTATGATGTGTGTGTGTGTGGCAGAATAAAGATGTTGGAGCTGTGACTGTAAGTGTGACTGAGTTTAAGCCCCACCCCCCCCACACACACACAGAACACAGGGTGATGGAGATAAAGCAAGATCCACAAGCCTAACAGTTTACATCATTGCCAGAGGGGTGTGGCTTAGCAATTTATCATCAGAGTGTGGGTGGGGCTTAGTAATGGGTCCAACAGAAGAGTGAGCTTTTATGATTACTCATTAGGCAGTGATGTAACAATCTGATGTGAAGGCTCGGTTTGTGCCCTGAAGCTCATAGCTGCAGGGGTTACAGTGGTGATCAAGTGCCCAGACGTCTTTATCAGACCCTGTACTGTACTGTTACTTTACGGCTATAATACACTGTCATGCTCCCCGCTCCTCCAGCCTGTCCTGTTTCCTCACGCTTCTCCCCAGAATTCCATTTCCCATCATCCCTTGTCATCCTGTCCTTCACTTCTCTGTAGTTCCCTTGCAATAGCTTCTAGAACTACATTACCCAGAATTTCCTTTTAGACCTCATTAGTCATGTGACCTCCATGTCAGCTCTAGCCCTTTGTTATTCTTTAGCTTTAGCTTAGCTTTAGCGTGTTCTCTAGTTTGGCTCTAGTTTGCTCTTTAGCATAGCCTGTTCTTAGTGTATCCATAGTATGTCTTTTAGCATAGCATAGTCTTAGTGTAGCTTTAGCCTTAGCTCCCTCTTTTTGTATTGATCTTGTTCCATTTTCTGACCTTCACCTGTCATGTGTGTTTGCCTCGCTTGGTTATTGGCTTATGTCTTTGGATCACCTTTCTTTATCTAGTAAACTTATCTTAAATCTGCGTCAGTCTGTTACCATTACTTTATCATATACTGCAAACATTAGCCTACATCAGAGCAGCGGCTTTGTTGAGACAGAAAAAGAGAAAAATATCCTGAATGTAATGTTACTGTGTGTTTGCTGTTAATTCAAAAGATAATAGAAATGATGTAATATGTACAAGTGCCGATATGTTCAGGTGTGTTCTGGCTTCAGTTTTGTCAAAAAAGTACACACACACACACACACACACACACTCACCCTGGTCTGCCTGTGAAGCCTCAGAGATGTTGACGGCCAGTTGACTACTGAAGGAGTTGACCCCCATCATGCCAGAGTGCGCCCCTGAGCCAGTCAACGAGGGTAGCTGGTTATGACTGCGGGGGACACTGTACAATGCCTCGGTCAGATCAGCTGCCCGCTTCAGAATGATCTCCTGAGAGAGAGAGAGAGAGAGAGACAGAGAGAGAGAGAGACAGAGAGAGACAGAGAGAGAGAGAGAGAGAGAGAGAGAAAAAGAGAGAGAGAGAGAAAGAGAGAGAGAGAGAGAGAGTGAGACAGAGAGAGAGGGAGAGAGAGAGAGACAGAGAGAGAGAGACAGAGAGAGAGAGAGAGAGACAGAGAGAGACACACAGAGTTTCTCACAGCTGTAGTCACATGGCCTGAAAGAAGAAACTAACCAATTAACCAATCAACCAATCATGTGTGTTAATCACATCTCCGAAGTTCCACGTTGTACATTCTCACAAACGCTCCATCAGTGAATAATTCCAGCCTTTCTCCTTTCTCATTGTAATGACTGAGCTATTAGTAGTTAATTATTATGTATTAATATTAGAATATTTATTAGTACTGTAGGTTATAAATGTCTTACATTTTATGTAGTCAATTCACATTCATTCAGTTTACATTAACAGAGTCAAAAATTACACTCTGGTATTAAATTATCCCCAACAATAAAGATTGTGTAAGGTGTGTGACGTGTAAGGTTAATTAAAGAGACACTTCAGTCTGTGTTAATGAGTGCTTGATATAAAGTGAGCAAATTTAAGGTATAGTATTTAATTTACCTGGTTATTGTGAGGCATTCCATAAAGAGCTTCAACCAGATCTGCTGCCCTCTTCAACAGCACCTCCTACACACACACACACACACACACACACAC
>BRDA01013097.1:0-19930 GCA_036984385.1 Crenuchus spilurus | reverse complement strand
ATTGCCAAGGAGGTTGATCAAGGCATTTCCACTAATAGTCAGGTGATAGACCAAATGGTGATCTGCCATTTCCCAATAATGATCTTTACAGGCACTCTGTTTTTTTCATCCCAAGTGCTATTTTTATCTTCTCCAAGACAACAGGATGATGTTAGTCTGAATTCCTGAGTCTAGAACCAGTTATCATCCAGGTTGTCAGTATAATTTATCATATTAGATGAAAGTACTAAAAGGGGAGAATGGAAGCAAAATTGAGCATTTTAGACATTTGTCATAACTATAAAATGTAGATGTTTGAAGGCTCTTCCTTTTGGTGAGCATTACATTTAATGGCTCAGTAAGAGTTATGATTAAAACTCAAAGCTGTGATAACCTCATATTCATATTAGAGTAATAACTCAGTCAAAAATTATCTAAGAAGGTTCAGAGTATCTTATTTCATTTAAACTTTAGCTGCTTCTCAGACTTCTTTAAATCCAAGTGTGTTGTTGTGCTAAAAAGTTTCTCACAGATTTTAGATTTGTTTTGAAACGCAACCATTTTGTGTTGAACTTACTCACATCATGTTGAATTAAATTGACCTGATTTAGTTCGATTTACTGAACACAACTGAGTTTTATTAATGTTTCGGGTTTATGTTGATTGCACTTAACCTTATTTGCTCCGTTTAGGTTCCTAAGTTAAATAAATACAACATAAGTTGCTTTAACTTACTTTATTAAACTTTTTAGGTTTAGAAACAAGAAATCCATCCAACATGACACTGCCAAGACACTGAAGGTGTACTGAGAATACAAAATCAAAGAAAATATGTAAACAGCACTGACTCCATACAAATTAGTTTACAGAAAGTAAAAGCTTTTTTCGAAATGTACAAAAAATAAAACCAAAATATATTAAAATATTACAAATGGAATGTTTTAAACTTAAATTTAATTATCTGATAAGGTTGAATTCCTTTAACTCAGGGGTGGGCAACTCCAGGCCTGGAGTGCCAGTGTCCAGCACAGTTTGGTGATGTTTTTGCTCTGACACGACAATTAAACCTGCTAATTGCCTCCTTAGTTGAATCAGGTGTGTTTGATCAGGTAGATCAGCAAACTGCAGGAATCCGGCCCTCCAGGACTGGAGTTGCCCACCCATGCTTTAACTGGTCAACTTCCAAACCAGAAGTATATTAACAAAACTTGCCAGAACTTCCAAACCAGCCCCATGTTGTAAATAACCAACATTGATTGCCTGTTCAAACATACTGAACACAACTCATACTTTTATACATATTTTATACTTATAGCCACTCTGCTGCTGATATGACTGTGCTGATTAAAGTAGCACTGTGAAAAAAGTTTAGCTAGTTTATAAAAACATACAAACATAACTGGCACTGCTCAGGGAACATGTGAAAATGTCTAATATCATAAGTGCACTCTGATAAAACATTAAAATGAACAAACCATTAAATGAAAATATTGAGCATTTATTGTTTAAAAAATATCAGTACTGCTAATTGTCCCATCTTAATTTTTTTCTGAATACTTGCTGGGGAAAAAAAAGTTCACAAGGACAAATGCTGATGGCTGAACTTGAAGTTACTATATATATATATATAAACCCTACAAGACTGCTTCAGTCAGTAATAACTACAAACTTGAAACAGGTTGGAATTCACTGTAAAATGAGTTAAATGGGAACTTTCCATTAAGATTAGACTTCTGTTGTCTCATCGGCTGATGTGTAACAGCCGATGAGTTCCCATCCAACTCACTTTTAGAATGAATTCAAACCTGTTTCAAGTTTGTAGTTATTACAAATCAAACAAAATTCAATCAAGTTTGCTTATTGTTTTTTTTTTACCCAGCATTACTCCAATATACAAAGGCACTCACAGTTCATTGCTCTGTCCAATTAAGTCAACAGAAGTCTTTTTCACTGTATATTTTACTGATGCAGTTTGTTTTTGAGGATCTGCACTTTATTCGAGAGCTTGTTACCATCTAGTTCCACCAACACTTTTTGAAGAAACTCAAAATGTGTATCGCAGGTCCTTGGGATAGCTCAAGTTTAAACTGTAGATCAAGCCACGCAGGACTGCACACCCATTTGCCAAATCTCCCAGATCTTGCAGCACTGTGCATCCTTCAATAACTATGCCAACATCCTCAGGAGGATCTGCAGAGTCTGCTCCCTCATGTCAAAGAATGTAGATGCCCAAAACCATTTTCTCCATTTCTGTCATTGCATCAAGGTTTACATCCTCAAAGACAGATATAAACAGAATTAGGCATCTATGACACATGATAAATTACCTTTGTTTTTTCCCCAAACTAATTGTACATGCCCATAAACCCTTCAGCTTATAAAGAACATACCTTGTCCTTTAAAAAATGCATACTCAATTTCCTAGTTCAGCAAGCCATAAAAATTAAAGAACAGAGAGAATATAACTTGCAAAAAGTGATGTGTACTACTAATAAAGAAATTACTGCCCATTACATTTTGACTAGTTAATTCTATTAACCATTCTGCATCATTTTAGCTATGGATGAAAACAAACGTTGCAACTTACCAAGAACTCTTTCATAAGGCTGTCAGGCTTTTCATTTAAGTAGACACACAATGTTTTTAGGATGTATTCCTGTCGTACTTCAACACTGGGATTCTGTGGGATCAGAAACATTTTTTAATTTAATTTGAAGTCGTAAATTTTCATTAAAACTCAATTTATTCCTAGTACATATCACTTGATTGGTTAGGATTTTAACTATTTTAAGAATGTGAAAGGTCAAAAAATACTAGTGATGGAGCCATTTCAATTATCACATTTCCAGTGGCTCAATTTTACATACACTCGGTATTTGATAGCATTGTCTAAATTTTTGGCTTGTGTCTGAATGTCTTTAGGTGATGGATCTACTGGAATTGAATGTAATCCACTGAATGGTTTGTGTAACCATTGTGTTTGTAATTATTTATACATAAATAAAAAATGTTTGCGTGAGCGTACTGTGCATTGGTATATAGACTAAACAACTATGTGTGTAATGTCACCAGTTTTACTGCAAAATTTGTCAATTTTAAATTAGCTCATTTTGTCCATTCACTAGATTCACAAGATTTATACTCATAGTCCTGTCTACATTCTACATTCCAGTAATTCATCAATTGCAGAACTTGGCACATGCAACAAAATCTCTAATTTCAAAAGTACAGATGCCAATTTTTTAATTATAGTGTCTTGCAAGTTCTCACTTACTGCATAAGCTTCAAACAAATTGTGACCGTCTAAACCGGAAGCAATTTCTTTAAGATCTGAATGTTATTCAGATACTTGCTCACCATTTACATTACCGCCTTTCACCACTTCAACTTTAAATCTTTTACTGTGCAATTTGCATGTTTCCTACTTTTGTGAGATTTGAAAGTAGCATAAATATTAGTTTGAAAATTACAATTTAGATACATACAAGTTATTGTTTCATAATGCTTCAGATGGTTATGTGAGAAAAGTACTTTCTCCGAGATGATATGTCACTTCCAGGACACAATAGGCATGTAAATATTATTAGTTCTGCACTTTTCACAGATAAAACATCAACATGAAATTGACTCAGATGAGTTTTAAGTTTTGAATGTGCATGGGCATTCATAGTATGTGCATGGATATGAGTGTCTCTGACCATAATGGCCATGCTTCAGCTTATAGTGTTTTAGTAACTGGTACCTTGTAGATACATTTTCAAAACAATGTTTGCACCTCCACATTCAGAGCCTGAAAGAGAGGGGCAAAAAAAGATGGAATGTCACTGAACAGCAATCATTTCAACACTCAAAATGCATTCATTTTCTAAATATTTGTTTGGCTTAACAGCACATTTACAAGTACTTTGTTTAGGAAGTAAGGAATACTTACAGCTGCATTCAAGCCATGTGCTTTGCATCAGTCAAGCAAGACGGTTGCTTAGAAACCTGAAATCCAGACAATTTACTGTTAGCTTTGATCAAAAAGTCTTTCATTGAGTTGTCTTATTTAAAATCTGTTCTAAAAATAGATCTATAGTCTAAATTATATTTATTTTGTAAACAGCACCAACCAGTGTGGAGTTTGTGGCAGATGCACATAATTGTATGGAGATTTCTAGATATTTTCAGATAAATCAAATGTTATAATACAAAACATGTAATTTTTTTATAATTTGAAGGGAGGTATTTGATATTCTGTCTTGGTGTCGATGTGCAAGTGAGAGAGAGTGAGTGAGTGAGAGAGAGAGAGAGGCACGAGGGGGCCGAGTGTTAGCTTTAGCCTAGCCTGTTAGCGAGTGTATAAATAACAGAACTTTACGAAAGCGCAAAATAAACCATTACTTTGCAAAACAACCCTGGCTTTGCTGACTAAGTAGACACTTTGGCTTTGCTGACGTGTGTTTGTGTTGGTGTGAAGACGCGCCAATTTATAAAAGGAGCTAATGGCTAATGTCGCTTTGTTTACACTGACGAAAAATTTTGTTTTAAACTACATTCTAGTATTGATGGCGTGTGCATTGTCTAATAAACTCTGTAGTGATCTTAATTAAATGTTAGCTATGTCATTTCTACTGAATGGTTGCACTGATTCAGCTAAAAATTATGTGGGCATTTAAACTAGTTTTGAGAAATTGTGTTAAATTGTGTTTTTAAAAAGCTATCAAGTAAGTATACATGATTAAGAGTCTGAGAATTTGTTCTAAAAGTAACAAACTAATTTGGGTTCTAGAAGTAGTTAAAATAGAGGCAATATTAAATTACAGGCAGACCTGAGCTTGTAGTTGGAAAACTTAGAATATAAGGCTAAGTGGCTAAGTAATAATAACATGTCTTGTCTTAAACGTACTAGTGAATAATGCATTAGTAAGTAAAACTTTGTACTTACCAGATATGTGATGGATGGTGGTCGATGAAAAACAATACTTTCACGAGGGCCCTTTTGGGTGAGGTGAGGGAGGGAAAAAGAGAAAATGGTGTTCGCTGTCATTAGCTTCATAAATACTGCACATGCGCAAGCGCGCAAGTACGGGAAGCGCTTTGGGACAATCTCTATTCAATTCGAAACGTGGTGCCTTTAAAGCGAGTTAGTTATATTGGTTTTAATCTGTGGTATTTTGTAGCCTTGAAATCTCATATTATTTTAATGCTAAGAAACATGCTTATTTTTTACTGTGAAAATTAAATAGTAAAAGTAATTTCACCATAAAGCAATTATGTAATTCAAACAATACGTGTTTCATTTCTTAGAGTGTAGTGGGTTTCTGTCAGACAACTTTGTTTATATTTTGGCACCTGGCAACCCTGCGGGTGGTTGTTTATCTTGCCCATTTTTCTCTCTAATGCCTAGTTCACACTACGTGATTTTTGCCAAGTTTTCCCATTGCTGACCAGTTTTTTGTGTTTTGCTCTGCCGGGGAAGACTCTGGGCTTGTTCAGTCATGTAGTGTGAACTCCTGAAAGACTCCTCATCACCGACCAGTCGCAGACGCCCTGGAGATATTTGACATGTTGAATATCTGATACAGTTGGGGGACTGGGTCAACAGCAGCAATTATGTACAACCTCTGTAATCACATACAGAGAAAAACACGTGTCCATTGACACAATCTCTCTTATTGTTATTGTTACTGCACTGGAGAAAGAATAATTGATTATATCGTTGTTTAATGTAATGCACAGATTAAATAAAGCTGGTGACAGTATGTATGTTATTGTTAGTTTATTAATGTGTGCTCTCACTATTATGATATTTGTGTAGTGAAAAACTATGAAAATAGACTGTTATAATATAAATATAAAATATATCTAACTGTACTGCTGGCTGCAGACAGAGTGCTGTATTGCACACTCGTAGCCAGTGCGCTGTATTGCACACTCATAGCTATCATGCCAGCTGTACCATTCTGTTCTCATGACAAAATGTGTTTTTGGAGTGCAGCCTAGAGTCTGCAAAGAAAAATTGTATAGTTTGCAACTCCATGTCACCGACCAGTCATGTAGTGTGAACGGCACAATGACGGAAGACTCAAAAAAGTTGTTTAGTCTGAACCATGCATAAAGCAAAGGAGTGAATTAGAGCTGGTGACATGGACTATTTAGCATCTCGGGTATTATTTACATTAGAAATGGACAACAATTTCACTGCAACAGTTAGCATCTTCAATACTCAAAGGATTAAAACATATAATTAAAAAAGTGATGGGACACAGTGGTCAAGATGCTTCTGTACCAGGTTTTCTTTTTTTTTTTTAGACATTGTTTTAATTGAACAGTTAGACTGAACAATGTAATGGAATTCTCTTCTTTGTGCTTTTTTTATTAAATAATGCTTCAAGTGAATAAATACATATATGTTTTTATTGTATTAGAAAGTCTCCTGACATTTCTGAAAATGGGGTTTGTACATTGCTCAGCACTTTAAAGACTTTTAAAAATAACCTCTGATATTCTATTGCATTAAAACATCTGCTTAGACATCCAGTCAATGAATAGTCAATCAGTCTTTTACTGCATTTTTATTTTTTTTATTTTTTCATTATTTTCTCTTGCAGGAATTCTTTTCATTCTGAAGGAACAAGGTCCTGTTGAAAGTCCTGGTGTCTGCTTCCACCTCAGGAAATACTACAAAGACAAATGTTCACTCTCCTGAAAGAAGTTGAGATAAAAGAAGAGAATATGGAATTGCAAAGAACTTCTGATACTCAATCATCATCTGATATACATTCTGATACATTTCAGAGACAAATGCAGGAAATCACCAAAATGTGCAAATACCAATGTACAGAGTGTGGCAAGAGTTTTAATCAACAGGGTCATCTCAAACGACACCAGCGTATTCACACAGGAGAAAAACCATATTGCTGTACAGAGTGTGGGAAGAGTTTTGCTAGACAATGTAATCTCCAAGTACACCAGCGTATTCACACAGGAGAAAAACCATATTACTGTGCAGTGTGTGGGAAGAGTTTTACTGACCAGGGTCATCTCCCACGACACCAGCGTATTCACACGGGAGAGAAACCATATTACTGTACAGAGTGTGGGAAGAGTTTTGCTCGACAGAGTAATCTCCATGTACACCAGCGTATTCACACAGGAGACAAACCATATTACTGTACAGAGTGTGGGAAGAGTTTTACTGACCAGGGTCATCTCCAACGACATGAGCGTATTCACACAGGAGAGAAACCATTTTACTGTACAGAGTGTGGGAAGAGCTTTAGTGACCAGAGTCATCTCAAACGACACGAGCGTATTCACACAGGAGAGAAGCCATATTTCTGTACAGAGTGTGGGAAGAGTTTTAGTGACCAGAGTAATCTCCAAACACATCAGCGTATTCATACAGGAGAGAAGCCGTATTGCTGTACAGAGTGTGGGAAGAGTTTTACTGTACAGAGTGATCTCCGAAAACATGAGCGTATTCACACAGGAGAGAAACCATATTACTGTATAGAGTGTGGAAAGAGTTTTACTCAGCAGAGTCATCTCCAAATACACCAGCGTATTCACACAGGAGAGAGACCTTTTTACTGTACAGAGTGTGGGAAAAGTTTTACTCGACAGAGTAATCTCCAACGACACCAGCATATTCACACAGGAGTGAACCCATATTACTGTACAGAGTGATCTCCAAACACATCAGTATATTCACGAAAGAGTGAAACCTTATCAAGGTTCAGGGGTGCGTTTCCCAAATGAAAACACAAATCCCAATTAAACCATCATATAATTGTTGTATTGTTGTACCTAAACATATCAGCTTCTGTTAAGGATGTTGCTCATTACTGTGTTTTATTTTATATGTGGACCTCACTAGAAACCAAGACTTCAATTCTAAAATGGTTTGTTTGATATTGAATTACACCAGTGAAAGTTAAAAACCTACCATGCCAAGATAACCCACCATGGGGAAATGCATTAGCTCACCCCTGAAGTTGAGATGTTGGAAGGCTGATGAGGACCACAATGAAAATAAGTCTTTGGACTTTTTATGTCTGTTTGTCAGTTCCTGTTTTTATAATATGCATAAAAGTATGTTATAAATTGTAGTCTATTTTTATGGTTGTGATGTGAGACTAACAAATGTTAGTTCACTAGTTAAGCTTAGTTATACTGTTTGTTTCCTTAGTTATACTGTTATAACGTATGACGAACTGGAGGCTCACTTGTAGTTGTAGTTATTAAAACTATCGTTGTCATTTCATAGCTTGAATATTACATTATTTAAACAAATCTGATCTTTAGAATCATTTCCAGGTGTTTGTGAGTGCAGACTGCTAATTGTGTATTTAGTTGTGTCGGTTTTCATTTTTGAGTTTCATCAGATTTAATGCACAGAGAAGCTCTTCATTTTTAGCTAAAAATGTTTTAGACTAAAGCTGAGAATTATTTTATCTTGAAAATTGTGTGTAAGTAAAGCCCAAATAGACTTTTCAGCACTTCTATAAATAAAGTGTACTAGAGAGCAGTACTATTCAGTACCTGTCAAAAATCAGTCCTTGTTGACATGGGTTATATTTAACATGTGAAAAAGATTACTGTACGTTAAACTGTCTCCATCTCTGATCTGCTGTAGAACATTGTAGTCAATTATACCACAGTTACCTCATGATCCCATAGTGTATACAAGGGCAGTACATTAGTGTCAATATCTCATAGTTATGTTTTGGCAGGGGTTTTCAACCTTTTGGAAACTGGGCCCCCGCAACACTGGTTCAATGCAGTTTGTGCCCCCCTTCTAAACCCCAAACCCCTTCCCCCCCAAAAAAAAAATAAAACCTATTAAATAAAATAAAAAAAGTCACCTTGCATATATAGGTAGACAGATAGATAGACAGACCTAGGCTATGGTATTATTATTACACCTACATTATTATTATTATTATTATTATTATTACTATTATTATTATTATTATCATCATCATCAATAGTTGTAGGTAAGCCTATTATCACTGCTAGTCTATTGTTATAATTGGCAGTAGCACCAAACTTCTAATGTGAGATTAATATTATTTATTATATAAAATATAAATTTATGCTTTATTACTGTTATTACTAGGCGTAAGAGGAATTTCTCCACTTTTGTTCGTGAAATAATTTGACTGTATTTTTTTCTGAGTTTTTAATAAAGTTTATGATTTAACGATGTCTGCTTGTGTGAGACTAGTATCGACGGCTAATCAGAATCAGGACTTAGTCATGTTATTTTACAACACAAGATTTTTGCAGGGAAATTTTTTTATTTAATGACTTTACAATTGTAGTGGGTGTATTCGATGCATGTCCTAGTTGTAACAGTGAAAAATGCAGATTAAATAGCAAGCTAACTGCATGCCTAGCAGTTAAAAAATAATATCCAAGGCTGAGATATGAAGTCTTTAAAAATACTTGTTGTTCGGTTAGTCTGTTTTTTAACAGATAAGCATTTAGATAGATAACAGTGAGAGCACAAATAAATGTGATGAGAGAAAGAGTGAATGAGCTACCGTATGTTGTTAGACATTTACAGTGTATCACAAAACATGAGTACACCCCTCACATTTCTGCAGATATTTAAGTTTATCTTTTCATGGGACAACACTTACAAAATGACACTTTGACACAATGAAAAGTTGTCTGTGTGCAGCTTATATAACAGTGTAAATGTATTCTTCCCTCAAAATTACTCAATATACAGCCATTGATGTCTAAACCACCGGCAACAGTATCCGATGATGCAGTAGAGGATGATGGTGATGACACATATGATCCATTCTTGGACATCACAGAGCTGCATGATGAGGACAGTATGCCTGATGAAGAATCCGAACCAGACAGGTAAATTGGCATAGTATTAGCCATAATTACAGTCCAGTGTCTAAGACTCTAAGTACCAGTAAAGAAAACTTAGTCCTGTTTTTGTTTCTAGTCAGACCTCAGGGGACAATTACATTGTCTGTCACACGGAGCTGATGCAGCTCTTTGAGACTTGTTCCTGTGGGGAAAAGAGCCAGGTTAACATGAAAAACAAGTCTGGGACCCTAATTGAAATTGAACAGGTACAAATGTCAATGTTGCAATTAATATTGCATTAAAATGATACATCAGGTAATTTTATATGACCAGTACAAATTATTTTTCTAGAAATGTCCTGCCTGCGGATTCACTAGGGCATGGAGGAACCAGCCAGTGCTGCATAAAAACATGCCCTCTTGCAACTTGCTGCTGTCTGGAGCCATACACTTCTCAGGCTGTATGGTGTCCCAGACACTACAAATGTTGAGGCTCTTTGGTCTGCAAGTTATATCAGACAGTACCTACTTCAGACATCAAAGACAATACATTTTCGTTTTGTTTTTGACTAGGGTTGTATAATTGTAAAGCGTCCTTGGGTTTGTGAAAGGCGCTATATAAATTGAACATATTATTATTATTATTATTATTATTATTATTATTATTATTATACACTATTCCTATCATTGTTATGAGTTGGCAGGAACAGCAGTCTAGTCTGATAGAGAAATTGAGGCAGCTGGGTGGAGGTCTGCTGGTGTCAGATGACTGCAGATCTGACAGTCCAGGTCACTGTGCAAAGTTCGGGTCCTATACCCTCATTGGGGATCGCCTAAACAAGGTCGTAGACTTGCAATTAGTCCAGGTAATATGCATATTGATATATATACAGTTAGGCTCAAAATTGTTCATACCCTGCAGAACAGCAAGGTTTTTAAAATCAATTTAATACAATAGTAACTTTATTTTTGCTGAAATGATTTGCCAAGCAATATTTCAAAAGATTTACACAATTTATATAATTATTTGGACATTTCCTGGAAATACTTTTAAAAAATCATAAATGGTCTATTGTCTGTGGAAAAATTTAAATATTCCAGATTTCCATGGGGTATGAACAATTTTGAGCCTAACTGTATATATATTTCGCTCTATTGAAAAACAATGGTTTGCTTTTATATTACATATATTATTATATTATACTTTTATATTGCTACCGGTGAGGAAATTGGGGTAGAATGCCAGACGCAGTCATTTTCCTCATACTGCGTCCCTGCGTCCACTAGGTTAGCTCTCACTGACACCTGGGTTGCTAAAACAAATAGCCTCATTCTTTAAAACATAAGTATAATCCATATACAGTAATCGTAAAAAAATATTTGCCACTCCACAGGAACTCAGCATGCTTGTAAGGTGGACTGGGGAAGGAATGATATTACACAGCTTAGATACCACTTAAGCTCTGTAAAATTAAAAACAGGAATGGATTTATTTCTAGGAGTGAGGGGCAAATAATCACGAAACAGTCAGAAAGAGTGGTCATAATAAGAAACAGGATCAAGGATATATACGAAAACAGGATATGAGCATATCAACTTAATCTGGAGAACTTCAGATTCTAGATTAACCAAGCTTAGCAAATTAATTTAGCAAGCACTAGTCACATACATAATATACATTTTTTTATGTTGTATTGAATCTGTAAATTAAAAGTAACAAGAACAATAAATTTTTTACTAAGTTTTATATTTAATAATAATCTAATAATTTTTTAAATCAGTGGATATAGGTACCTGTTGAGCGATATGAAATCAATCTTCTGGTACCACACTGTGTAGCTCGATGAGCTGTTCCACTCTGGAAGCTGTCTGCAGAAGATGATACATAGTCTGTGGACATTGCGACAGGTGTACCTTGGTCACATTCCATGGTGGTCATACTTCCTGGCTGCAGATCTGGCAGTTCCTCATGCTCCTTTGCTTGAGATGCCTTTGTCATGATCTATATAAATAGGAAAGAGCTATAAATGGAAAAAAAAAACACTATAAACTAACTACATTATTAAATAGGTCTAGGCCTATTTTTCTGTTGAGAAAATTAATGTGTAGGCCAATAAGTTAAAATTATCTTGCCCTGCCAACTTCAAGTTTTTGGCTGACTGTAGATCTCCTCTTGCATGATGCAGGTACTGTACTCTTTAGAACAGCATGGACTGATGGTACAGCACTGAGTTTAAGGTGTATTTTATCCTTAGTTCTAAAACCCATGCTATGCTCCAACATTATAGTCACTTTCTAAGAAGTGTGCACTACATAGGACTGAGTGGGCTGTGACACTCTTTGCAGTGAAGTCTTGTCTTTTTACTTGAACAAAACGTACCCATGCCCTAAATGTCTGGCATTTCTGTGAGGGAAATCGATGTACACGTTCGCCAGACAGGTTGGAGTTAGTACAACCTCCAGCAACACAGCGGCTGCTGCTGGGGTTCAGCTATTGATATGAAATGGCTAAAGATAAGATAAAATAATCCTTTATTAATCCCACAGCGGGGAAATTTGCAAAATTGTCGTGAGGACAATGGCAGTAATTTATATGTCAAGCCAAGCAGGGGGGCGCTGTAGAGTTTGCTTAACTACACATGAGAAAATTGACAAAACATTTTGAAAGAGTTTCTAGACCTTAAATTAAGAAATTTAAGAAATTTGATACATTTATGAAGCTATTGGCTTTGTGGTCTACCATCACCCTGACAACCTTCTTCTACCTATCTAATTGCCTCTTTCCTTTCCTCTAAAAGAGTAGACTGAGGATACTGATGGACATAGCGCTTAAGCTCCCTTCTCAAACCTCCATCCAATACATGCTCCACAAACTGATCTCAGTAAAACAGCAGAATTAGTCATCCCCTCTGGGGCATATTTAACCACCTGATTCATTAATGCAAACAGGACATGGGAAAACTGCAAGGACTCTCCCTCACACTGCTTACGAGAGAAAAATCTCTCCTGTAAAGAGACATAGGACTGCGAGCAACCATATAGCTCTTTCAAAATAGCGAAGATTCCCTCAGGATCCTCCCTCTCGTCTCTACTCCTATACTTAATTTCAGTCTTAGCAGAGCCTTCCAGATGGTCCAACACAAACAAAGCCTGCTCACCAGGAGACATATGCCGGATCCTCAAACTAGCTTGAACTTCTTCAATCCATTCATATATATTTTCTTCTGGGCTACCGCCAAAAGTATGCACTCTTCCTAGGAAGGAAAACTAAACGCTCCACCATAGGCCTAGCAGATGGTGACCCACTAATACTTCGTTCACACACACTGGAACTACTACTACCCTCCCCAGCTGAAATACCAGCGCTATGCTGTAAATGCTAATTTTCCCTCTGCAAAGACTGTACCTGTCTCCTTAACTCTTCCAGCTCACTCTCCATCCTGGCAGACACTATTCCGGGGCAGAGGAAAATCCTACCAGCTGCTGCTTTGCTAAAAAAAAAAAAGATAAAAGGAAAATACATGCACAGGCAGAACAATTTCAACACTTAAAATTATAAAATAAGAGAGTGGTCTCTGGCTATTTTAATTCCTGCCGACTACGCCACCTTGTGGCAGGTGTGGCAGCTGATGTTCAACTATTGATGTTAGCCGAATATGAAGAAGAAAAAAAAAAAAAACACAATCCAAAATTACACCAGTTAGATGCTGTCATCTAACAACCAGTGAAAGGAGGTAGCCCAGGGTCCTCCATAAATAAACACACACACACACCATACACACAGTGCCAAACACACACACACAGCAAAATAATAATAAAAAAAAACAACACAGCAAACTAAACACAAAAAGGTGGTGAGTACACTCCTTAAGCTACAGGACTCCACTAGGGGGCCTCCTTAAATAGGGCAATCCAATAAATACAAAAAAACTAAATAAATTACGCTCATCCAAAACATCCATTAAAAATAACAGGAGCAACATTATCAATAAAGAATGGGATATAATTACTCTAGCTCAGTGATACATCACATAATTACTCACTGTTACTCTTAGTTAAAATTTACACAAAACACTATAAAATGAACAATACCAGGAAAAGAAAAATAAAACAACTCCAATACCTTAAAAGGCTACCAGCTCATACTGGAATTTTAATATTGCTGCACCATAAAAGAGTTTAAATAGTAACGACGCCCTCTTCAACAGCGACCGCTGGAGGCTGCGTTAACGGGTAATCCCACACTACAGTATCTGAAGGACACTTGGCCGATGCCGTAATACTGCTATAAAGGAAGGTCAAAGTGCAAACTCAGCACTGAATCTCCGGATGGGGTGGCTAACGGTAGCGGCAAGGCCGCACAGCACTGCCACAAACCGCGTAGTAGTCTCAATAATAAACAAAATAACACAGTGAGGTAAAGCTGGGAGTTACTAGGGGACACTGAGAGCTGAGACCCAGCACAACCAACTGTCACACCCTGCTGAGCAGAACAGCCCAATAGTCCAACAAGCTTGCAAACAGCTAGGCTAGGCTACACTACGTATACAGTACACAGTGTTCCAGCAATGCATCCATGAAGAGCTAATCAGCAAAGCACAACAAAACAGCAGCAGCACAAAACAGCAGCTGGTGGTCTCCCAAGCGGAGGCTACCTTAACCCTCTCTTCACTGTCACAAACACAGAGGGTTCCGTAGCTCAGCAAGACTCAACTTAATCTCTCACTCCCAACCATAGCACGGTTACTGACTCCCTCGCTAGACGAGCACCAGCACACAAACATGCCACTGCCAACTGAGAGCACAGGTCAGTATTCCACACACACCTGTCGCTACCTATGCACAACCTGACTCTTACGTCAGGAGGGTGCATTCACTCTCTCAGTGCAGCGACATGCTGCCTTCTACAAAGAAAAAGGTCATACCACTACACTTAGCTATATTTCTAAGCTGATAAAAACTTCTTCTAACAACTATGCTAATTTGTTTCTGGACATTAAAGTTGGTGTCAAAGATGAAACCAAGGGTTCTTACGTAGTCATGTACATTGGTAGACAAAGGCCCCAGGTCACTGGCTATAGTACGAGCAGAATCTGGATTTCCAAAAATAATAATGTCAGTTTTGTCTCGGTTTAGCATTCTTAGACATCCAGCACTCAACATCCTTCAGACAATCCAGCATATGATGTAAAGAACACTTATTGCTTGGGTTAAGTGGAAGGTATATCTGTGTGTCATCTGTATAGCAATGGTCCAAGATATTGTACTTTTGGTAGATAGACCCAAGAGGGAGCATATATAGAGAGAAAAGGATGGGTCCCAGAATGGATCCCTGAGGTACACAAGTAATAGGTGCTTGAGAGGAAGAGGAAGATTGATCCAACTAAACTGAGAAGGTACGATTCTCTGAGTATGAGGCAAACCACTTTAGCGCTACTCCCTCAATGTCGACACTATACTTAAGGCAATCTAGCAAGATGGTATGATCAATGGTGTCAAAGGCTGCACTTATGTCTAAAAGAATTAAAATTGCAGTTTCCAGAATCCACAACTAGAAGGAAATAATTTAAAACCTTAAGTAGAGCTGACTCTGTGCTATGGTGAACTCTGAAACCTGTCCAGGATATTATGTGGGTTTAAAAAAAATAAAGTTGACGAATGTCAACTTTCTTTAAAAAATTGCCAGAAAAGGAAGCTTACAAATTGGTCTAAAATTCTCTAGGACTGCTGCATTTAAGTCAGTCAGTCAGTAAGTCAGTTTTTTTCAGGAGAAGCTGAACAACTGCATGTTTAAAAGAGGAAGGGACAATGCCACTAGTACGTCTGCTATTTATTATTGTCTGAAAACTTGGGCCAATAGATGAAAGAACAGTAGTGGAAGTGGAAGTAGCAGTGTGGAAAGTGCATTCAGGCAACAAGTGGTTGACTTCATGTGCAGGATAAGCTCAGTCAGATCCGACAGTGACACACGTTCAAACTGACCCAAAGATGCAGGAGGTGTAGGAGAATCTGAAAGATCATGAACAGAAAGTTGTTCATGAACGCAGCCTATCAATTTTTGAAGTAAAAAAACACATAAAATGATCACACGTATTAGCAGTAGCCTCAATGGTGGAAGCAGCACTGTATTTATTGAATTAAAAATAACTTTTGGACTGTGAGAAAACCTAGCAATGATCCCAGAAAAATAACTTGCTCTAGCAGCTGTAACACCATGTTGATAATTCTAAAAATTTGAAATGAAATTTAAAGACGATCACTCTAGTGTAGATATATATATATATATATATATATATATATATATATATATATATATATATATATATATATATATATAAAGTATAGATACTAGAATTTAAAAAGACTTTTATAGAAATTGAAGTATCAACTTAAACTTTTTACTGAAGTAAAAGTACTGGTTTAAAACTACTTAAAGTATAAAAGTAAAAGTAATGTAAGGAAAACAAATGCCAAAACTTAGGCTGTGGCACAGGGGAATATAGTGCATTAACATGTTTCATTGAGCAGAAAATTTGAGAAGTTGCTTATAAGTATTGTAATGGTGCAAAAAGTCAAACTTCAGAGACATGTTATCAATAACCTTTATTGAAATGTAAATGTAAAATAAAAATCCAAACTTTTTTGATTGGTACAGTCCTGGTATGTAATATTCTCAATTGTATTGCTAATGGCAACAATGCAAAATTTAACTAGAAGACATAACACTTTCTAAATTTGTCATGCACTGAACATGCAACAAAGGGTTACCAATAGGCTTTGTTCAGCTGCAAAGCAGCTGATTCTCAAAGTTTTTTGAGCCAATGCATGCTCTTCTTGGACTGAAAATCAGCCCTGCCACACTAAACAGTCTTTCACAGGCTGCAGGGAGTGCCATATCAAGCTTAACTGACATCTTGCATACAGCTGGGAAGGACTTCAGTACCTCTACAGTCATGGCCAAAAGTATTGAGAATGACACAAACATCAATGTCCACAAAGTCTACTGCTTCAGTTTTTATAATGGCAATTTACATATACTCCAGAATGTTATAAAGAGTGATCAGCTTAACAGCAATTAATTGCAAAGTTAATATTTGCCTAGAAAATGAACTTTATCCCCCAAAACACATTTCAACTTCATTGCAGCCCTGCCTTAAAAGGATTAGCTAACATCGTTTCAGTGATGAGGACAGGGCTGGAGATCAATCTGTCATGATTAAGTAAGAATGACACCACTGGACAACTTTAAAAGGAGGCTGGTGCTTGGCATCATTGTTTCTCTTCTGTTAACCATGGTTATCTCTAGAAACACGTGCAGTCATCATTGCACTGCACAAAAATGGCCTAACAGGGAAGAGTATCGCAGCTAGAAAGATTGCACCTCAGTCAACAATCTATCGCATCATCAAGAACTTCAAGGAGAGAGGTTCCATTGTTGCCAAAAAGGGTCCAGGGCGCCCAAGAAAGACCAGCAAGCGCCAGGACCGTCTCTTAAAAGTGTTTCAGCTGCGGGATCGGGCTACCAGCAGTGGACCTTGACACACACTTGTACAGTGGGTTGACCTCTGCTTTTGAAGCATCAGCTGTAGACACTAAATTGAGGAGGTGGCAGGCTCAGCGATGATGCTTGGGTAGGTGGTATTCCACGTAGTCATCTTTGTCCAACAGGGCTCATGCATCAACAAATTCAACACCCTCAACACTTTCATCTTCTTCATCGTAATCTTCATTTTTGGCCACAATCATCCTCTTCTTTATTACCCTCTCCTAATGGTTCAGGATTGCTGTTCTTATCAGTCTGCCCATAAACTCTGAAGGCTTTTAAAAAGTTTGATCCATTGTCAGTTGTAGTGCGAACAGTCTTCTCTCTGATATTGAATTCTGTGTGAATTCAATTCATTTAGGGCACCAGCCAGGGCAGATTGTGGCCAGATAAGTGTGGCCCTTTAAGTTGCTTACATGCCAGGGCAGCACAGGATCTCTGCAGAAGCTGGGCGATAAACCAGTGTGCAGAGACGCCAATGAAAGTATGACAGTGTGCCATCCAGCAGTCTGTTGTTGCTATGAACTGAATTTCACTAAGAGCATTTCAACAGAGACCTTTTTGACTTTGTTTACAACAGTATTGCATGTCATTGCATTTGTATTTGGCTGAAGATGTTGCACAAGATCAATGAAGTTCTGTTTTTGAACAATGTGTGGAGGGTGCAAGCCTTGGAGCTGTTTGGAGGGTGGGACCAAAGAACTTTCAGTGGATGACTTCCTTTTGAGGGCTGCTATATATAGTAAGTTGCATGTACTAGACGTCAGCTCTTTCAGGGAAGACCCTGCATTTTTCAACTAGATAATGCCAGACCACATTCTGCAGCACTCACAACATCATGGCTACGTAGGTACTGAAATGGCCAGCCTGCAGTCCAGATCTTTCACCTATAGAGAACATTTGGCGCATCATAAAGAGGAAGGTGCGACAAAGAAGGCCCAAGACGATTGAACAGTTAGAGGCCTGTATTAGACATGAATGGGAGAGCATTCCTATTTCTAAACTTGAGAAACTGGTCTCCTCTGTCCCCAGACATCTGTTGAGTGTTGTAAGAAGAAGGGGGGATGCCACACAGTGGTAAAAATGGCCTTGTCCCAACTTTTTTGGGATTTGTTGACGCCATGAAATTTTGAAACAACATACTTTTCCCTTAAAATGATACATTCTCTCAGTTTAAACTTTTGATCTGTGATTTGTGTTCTATTCTGAATAAAATATTAGATGTTGGCATCTCCACATCATTGCATTCAGTTTTTATTCACAATTTAGTGTCCCAACTTTTTTGGAATCCGGTTTGTATTTGTGCGACCGCCCCATGAGGACACTTAAAACCCCAAGAGAGTTACCCTCTTAGATGATTGTTGTATTGTATTGCTTCTGTTTGATTCACTTGTGATCATCTTTTATTCACACCTGCTTTTAACGTGAAAATTTTTTCTTAAGAATTTGACAACATTTATACAAATACTCTTTACAATTAACCATTAGTGTTTATTTAGACACATTTACACATAGACAATTATAGTAATTTAGCTGATTTTTTGTGATTAAACATGTGGTATCTGATTATTTTAAAAATCAGTCTGACATATCGTGTAAACTGTAATCAAGTATCTTCCTACAAACAGAACCACTTTTGGAGATTTGCTAATTTCATAGCATATTTATTAGCTGATCCTGTTAGTTATACTTCTTATGTAAATTTCTCTCAGTAGTTTGATCAGAGGAGGATGGATCCCCTTTGTGAGTCTTTATTCCTCCAAAGGTTTTTTCCTTCAGGCTTGAGGGAGTTTTTCCTTGCCACTGTTGCCTTTGGCTTGCTCACATCAGGCTTTACGTTTGATTTCTATTGTGTCTTATGCACTGTTATCTGATTCCTTAGGAATCAAACAGAGGACTGTTAGAAACCTCTTTTTCATATGTGCATAAGACAGGTCATTGGAGTTCAGGCCTGCTCTCCTCTTCCTAAATTCATGACGTCACCCACATGCTTTGTGACATTAGTTTCAAGACTAGCTGACTCCAAAGCCATAGATTACACTTCAGAGGCCTTGTACACAGGGGTTAAAATGGGCCAGAACGGTCCGGTACTGCGCTCCGGCACCTCAGATAAATTAATAAATTATTCACATTCATGTCAACGATCGCGCGATGCTGTTAAACATCGCATGTGAAGTTTTTATATAGGCTACAGTCTATGGTGTACAGTCTGGCTCTTCTACTCCCTCTTCATTGTGTTGTTTATCAAATCAAAACTAATATCTCCTCACACAAAACTAATATCTCCTCACATAAAACTATTATCTCCTCCTAGACACTATTGGCCTGTCTTCAACCAGTCACTTAGCCTAGAAATCTAGACGTCCCTAGCGGCAGGTTTGTGCAGCGCTAGGCAACCATTTCCAGTGCTCATTCTCCTGAACTGATGCCGCTGGTGTTTCACGCATTTAGAACAAAGCGAGTCGAGGATGTAGCGGCGTCGCCAGACATTTTACTGGGGCATTGATCTGCAGTGCCCCAGTATAAATTTCACCAGTAAAAAAATCACTTCAGAGTTTTAAGTAGAATACACTACAAAATGCGCACATAGCTA
>BRDA01013094.1:29229-53628 GCA_036984385.1 Crenuchus spilurus | reverse complement strand
CTCTCTGTCTCTCTCTCTGTCTGTGTCTCTCTCTCTCTCTCTCTCTCTCTCTCTCTCTCTCTCTTTGTCTCTCTCTCTCTGTCTCTCTTAAGATGTACATTCTCTTTGTTTGACTGCTGGAGCTTCTTTCTAAATAACTACCAAAAAAAAAGATTCCAAAACAAATTCCTGAAATTCGACGGATTGCACATGTGTAAACCACGTTCTCGTGAAAAAAACAAGAATCTGTTATTATAAATCTGTACTGGCTGAGCTTAAAAAAAAGTTTATTTTCTTTTAAAGTCGTTCCGTTTGGCCGCAGTTAATGCATTTCCAAACTACACACAGCTGAGCGCAGAGTGCCCACTTCCAGACTGTCTGCGCCTGACTTACAGCAGAGCAGGGACCCTTAAATCTGCCGGAGATGGGAGCCTAGCCTCGAAGGCTGGGAATAAATTACTCAGATATTATATTGCTCAAATCGTGATGATGTTTCCTCGCCGGGCAGACGGCCAGTACCCACATACGGCTCAGCGCTCGGGGAAGGACACAATGAAAACGGTGCAGATATTGAGCTATCAGTAACCCTAGACGAAGTCTTATTTATGTGTCATTGGATGGTGTTGGGGGCGGCTGAAGGGACTGTTTTAGGATTACCAGACAGGCCGCAGTTCAAGGCAGTTAACTTTTAGAGGCCTTTTTTGGACACAGCTCTGTTTTGTCTCTCCAAATGCATGGCGCTCTCATTAAGACCTGCTGTACTATAATAATGCAGCATAATGCTGTCGGCACTGCACTGGTTTCAAAGCCATGATTAGCCTTGGCTTTGAGAGAGGTAGAGTCCTCAAAAAGACATGACACACTTTCCCCACCAGTCAAGGACTGTGCTTTTGATATGGCAGGCTGGTAACAACACTTAAATTTAGTATCACAGCGGCCAATGTCAGAACAATAAAATGGTAAATCCATTCCAAACACTAGGGGGCATAAAGTGGTGGGCATCCCCCTCTCCACAGTGCCTGGGGAGCAGTTGGGGGGTTAGGTGCCTTGTTCAATCCCACTGCAATCAAGTCCTCCTGGGATATCGAACCAGCGACCTTCCTGACACAAGACCAGGTCCCTAACTACCAGACCACTTTCTTGAGGCATGTGGTCACATGCTAATTAATAAAACCTGTCTTAAAGATACAGTCACACATTTATCTGCCCATCCTCGTCAAATTGGTGTTGTCTGATTCACATAGATCACTTACACATCAGCCATAACATCACACTCGCTTCTCAGCGCTGAGGTCTTGGGTTCGAGTCCCCATCTGGGTGGAGTTTCCATGTTCTCCTTGTGTCTGTGTGGGTTTCCACCGGGGTCTCCCGTTTCGTCTCACAGTCCAAAACAATGGAGGTCAGGTAGACTGGGTACTCTAAATTGTCTGTGTGTGTGTGTATATGCATGTGTGCACCCAGCGATGGATTGGCGCCCTGCCCTGCGCCCCGTGACCCTGATAAGTAGGTGGGATAACGCATGGATGCTGTTGGTCCTCTGCAACACATAATGGATGATGCAAGACCTCTGAAGTTGTCCTAAAATGTCTGGCATCACGGCGTTAGCAGATCCAACTTGCTGTTGCACATTCAACAGATGCTCAGTCAGATCTGGGGAATTTGGAAGCCGCTGTTGGTACCACTGCTCCAGGCCAGTCATCTGACCATAACTATTCCCCCTTGACAGAGTATCTCAGGTCTGTTTCAGGATTTTGGTGTCTCTGTACTATTATATACAGTATACAGGTAATGTACATATAATTTAAGGACAATACACAATATACAATATAATGTAAATTGTCCCGTCAAAGTAACCAAAGGTGGAACCGAACATCTAAGCAATGTTCGCCTGTTTAAATGAATATCTGAAGGCACTGAAGTAGTATTGAATCCTTTACCATATTCAAAAAGCATTTATCTTTCACTAGATCATACTGGTATCCTGCTTTGTACTGTAGAGCGTCACAATCAGACCCTGAAGACAGGGCTCATTGTGTTTAGAGCCAGAATACATCTGTAGCAGTGACTGCGGGAGCTGAGCTTGACAAAGTCGTGGCCGCCGTCCTCCAAGTATGAGTAATAGAGATATCTCTTTATGGCCGTTCCCCAGTGTCTTTGAGGAACAGAGGGGTGTCCCTTTAATTGCTTGGATTTCAATCTCCTCGGCATGATGGATTCCGTTTGAAAAGCCTGCGCGGAGCTTCCTAATGAAGCGTCGGAGAGCGTGAGCAGTGGGCGGCTGCGAGCGAAGCCCATCTCCCCTCACACACGACCTAGTTGCATAAATTCAGCCGAGCTACGGAGCCAGAGTTCGAGGAGAGTTCAGCAACACGCCGTCCACTGATCTCCTAACGTGACCAGAAGCGTGATCAGAACGTCAGGATTTTCTTGAGAATTTACATTATTCACGGGGATATATCTCACGCGTCTTACAGTATACGACTGCGCAGACGACGTGAGATAAAAGCGAGAAACATCAGTGCAAAACGCTCGTTAAGTGTTATTAAATATACCACAGTTCAAGTGTCTGACAGCAGGGTCTTCATGCTGAGGATGGCCTCAGGAGAACCCAGAGGTGTAAGAAAATATTGAGTAGGGCAATATGATGTGATACTTTATTGATTCTCAATAACACAGTTGTAATTTTTTATCCATGCAGACAGTGGTTGATTACTGTGTCCTAGATAGCAGTGTTGTCATGTCTTTACACTGTGATACATGCAAAAGCAGATCCCATTGTTATGCATAAACATGTGTTTTAATGACACAACAACCTGTTCTTCAATGATCAGAACCCCCACAGAGCAGCTATTATTTGGGTGGTGCTTCATTCTCAGCACAGCAGTGACACTGATGTGGTGGTGGTGTGTTAGTATGTCTTGTGTTGGCATGAGTGGATCAGACAGCAGAGATGCTGAAGAACTCGCTGTTCACTCTACTAGATACACCCACGTTGTTGGTCCACTGTAGATGTAAAATCAGAGACTGTAGATGATCTGTTGCTGTTTGTGTTGGTCCTCTAGTCTTTCATTGGTGGACAAATAATTCTGGACAGTGGACTATTTTCACTCCAGCAGTGACATGGAGGTGTTTTAAACTTCAACATCCCTGCTGTGTCTGATCCACTCATAGCAGAACACACACCAGTAACATGATACATTTTGTATCGCCAGCTTCTTGCCAATAAACAGCCCAAATATTAATAAATAGTAATAATTCTTTTCGTTTAGGAGTACAAAGCAAATGCATTAAAAAGGAGTTTGAATCATGGTCATGCTGTTTGCCGTCAACAGCCGGGGCCCACAGAGACAAAAAATTGAGCTGGGAAATTCCATTCAGAGCTGGGAACCCTGCGCTTTCCTCCTAGCATGTGGGCTCCCCAGTGACAGTGTATCAGCGGTAGTTCAAAAAGAGCTGGTGGCTTCATCACATGCAACAAAGGAGGCTTGTGCTTGTCTTCAGGGACATTGTAAAGTGATGGGGAGAGCCCCCTAGTGGATGGGATGGGTTAATTGTCTACTACCACATTGGGAAGGGAAATGAACTTGAATAGAACTTTCTTGTGTTATAGAAACTTTAATGTAAATGTGAAGGCACATGTAGAAGCAAAAGCAACACAGGGCTGCGCTATTAGTCTTGTTGCATTTCTCAAGCAGCTACTTTGCTGTCTGTGCACTTTGTCAAAGAGATGAGCCTCATATTGGACCATTCTGTTGAGTGATGGCTTGCAGAATTCTTGATGGTGCCCATGTGGTTTGAGAAGGGTTCCCCTTAAAGACCACGTTAGCTAGAAGATGATGTTTCACCAGATGCAGACCACTGAGTCCTTGCATCTGGACAATGAAAACAATGGAGTCCTAATGCTTGAGGGGTGCTTCCACACCTTGACTTAATGTAGCCAATGTATCATATGAAATTCGATTAAAGATAACATAGTCGTGGTGTTGCCGTTGCGTGTGACTGTTTTAACATGTTCGTAAGAGTTCATTCAAGAGAAAAATAGACGGATCGTTCCAAGACTTGTGCTAATATTTGCTAGGCTTACTAGTATCTTCTCTCACCATAAATCTCGCTGTAATGTGCATTGCTGCCTTAGTAAGACATCTCGGATAACTAACTGTGCTTTGCATGCCAAGTACAACAACATGCAATTATTTTCTTTCCTAATCACTCATTACATTATGATCGTATGATACCACATGCATTGTGTGCAGTATATTTGTTATGTTAACCCATGAATGTCCACATCCATCAGACACACCATTAATCCACAGTCCCCGTGGAGTTATGGAATGAGCTGTAATGGTTAAAAGCCCGGGTTCACTCAGGTACCAGATGGAGTCATGCGTGTCCCTCATGTGTGGTTTTGGGCTTTGGATCGAGGCCACAGAGTTGTGGTTTGGCAGAATGTTTGGCGAGCTGTGTATTTGTTCACTAAAGAGCCATAATTGTGTCCTGTTTGCAGAAACTGGGCTACAGCGGGAGGAGACTGGAGGCCTGGCCTCATTGGCAGTAGTATGGCATTAGCCACAGAGGGCTCAAATGTCTCATAGATGTTTGATGAGTGTAGTTCTTTTCTTGATAGATTTTTGTATTTCATAACACTGATGAAATCAACCAATGGACCAGCTGCTTAATCCAGGTCAAGGTCAAGCTCTATTGGTCTAGGAGTAAAAGATAATAGATACAACCTTTATTTCTATCCACTGCCCACTGTTTTTGATGAACGTGTCCTACAAATATGGCCTTTCCTTGTTTACTGATCCAGAAGCGTCTCACAGTGCAAGGTATCATAAGTACCATCACAGATGTGGTCCACTTGTGGCAGAGATATGGTAGTGCTACCTACATATGAGCCATCAGTAGCCCACATATTAAAACACCTATTTGGCCCACATGTTCTAAAACAGATGTGGTCCACTTCTGGCAGAGATATGGCAGTGTTACCTACATTTGGCTGATATGTGGCCCTAATCTGGCAGATATGTGGCCCACATCTTGCAACCTGGGAGTGGGCCACCCAAGTGCAGTCAATCCATGTGGCAAGTGGTCCAAATGAAAGTGGGATGAGGGCCAGATGTGGGCCAGAATAAATTTTCTATCAGGGAGATGCCCTCAGTACATTGAAGTTTGCTTCTGCCATTATTATTAGCATCATTTTACTAACATTCTGACATTCCTGTTTCACTACTGACACCATCAGTACACCTGAACACTACCACAGCATCGTAGGATTGTGTGATGACTGTCAATCATGAACTTATAAGTGGTTGACCAGAGGAGGATGTGAGTCTGGTTCCTCCCAAGGTTTCTTCCTCCAGCTCTGAGGGAGTCTTGCCACTGTTGCCATTGGCTTTCTCACTGGGGCTTTAGTGTTTTGTTATTAAAGGATCTCTGTAAAGCTGCTTTGTGACATTGGTTGTATAAATGAATTTGACTTTGACCTGACATGTGAACACTTTTAAATTAGCATTAGCATATGAACTGTAAGGTTTCAACCATCACGTTGGCAAGGGTCCATCTAGCAATAATATTCCTCTCATTTGTCCATCAGTGCTTTTCATTTGACATAATTTTGTATGCTTTGGTTTTAGATGATGATCTGTGAGTGTGAAACACACCTCAAACTGATATTGGGATAGAGGAGAGCTTGAAGAAGCTTGGGGAAAACTTTGCTGTGTACAAGGAAGCGAAACCTAAACTGTCCTGAAAGATTGGACAGGGAATATTGGGCGTTGTCCTTCTCCCAAGCTTAATTTATTTCATAACTCAATTTTTATTGTGCACCAGCTGGGTGATGAAGGCGTTCCCACTTGTTGTTCAGAGTTCTGGACCAGTAGGATGGCAATGGGTCAGTCCTGCATGTTTATTTCTGCATAAACATGAATATGAGAGATCCTCAATTAATGACAAAATTGTGATTCTGTTTCTTCTGGAGAGGCTTCTCGATTTAAAGTGAATAAGTTTGACATTTTAATAGAGTTAAAGAAGACCTGGCAGAGTTTCTTGTATAGCCTGAAGCCCCTTCTGGCATCTACTGCTATATAGGAGTAATGAGCTATGGGGGATTTAAGAGTAGTATGATGTTAAGTACAGCATGCTGTGGTGAGAAGGGGGTTGGATTGCTGACTTGCGGTGATGGAGAAAGAGAGAGTGGGATTGAGAGAGAGGGAAGGCAGGGGAGAGAGGGATGATAATTCAGAACACGTTTTCTTACAGCCTGGAGGAGGTCTGGCGTCTATGCGGGGTGCATGTTATGAGCTTTCCTGATTGAAATAGAAAAAATAACAGCATGCAAAAGTGTAAGTCGGTCTAGGAGAGCAACCAAACCCTCAGGGTGGCTAGAGCATATAAAGGTTACAATGTCTGGGGTAGAGGGGGCATTTGAAGGTTGTGGACAGGGTGCGGGTCGCTATTAGTGATGCTGTAGATTTGTAAAGACATAGTAATTATCTTAATCATCAGTCAAAAGTGACTTGCTTTTCGTTTCTTCTGGTTGGATCTTATTCATTTGTGTCCGTTACAGGCAATTAGAAATGGACGATAAGGACATTCTCTGTGACGATGAATGGGTAACCTGAGCCTAATCCAAGCCTTAACCCCAAAACCACCCTCCCACTAAAGCTATTCCTTACTCAAGTCCTATCTGTGCTTGAAACAATAAAGTTCTCGGGCGAGAAGTGCCCCCTTCTCAGTTCGGCTTGGCTAGCACCCGGTCGGGGTTCATGCTGTCAGTTTTCTCTGGGAGGAGAAGCATGTGCGTCCCGGCCCCTCGTCTGCATTCCTGTCATCACTGGCGGCCCTGACATAACACGGACAGAAACATGAGCCATAACAGGGGCAGGAAACGCTAACCCCGGGCCCAGTGAGAAGGCTCCGCAGCAGGGACGGGCAAGAACCGCACCGAGCAGCGCCTCCGGGAGCCCCACACAGGCCAAGCTCAGGGAAAGAGAAACACGCCTCTTGAGTTTGAGGAATATAAACCGTTCAGAGGTTGCAAGGCATGAAATGACCGTTGAGATATGCGGAGATGTTCCAGTAAAGCCGTCTAACAGACGGCGGTCTCCAGGCCATGGAAAACATTTATTGGACAAAGAGGAATAACAGTGGGATAGCCATACCAACAACTGTAGCCACAACAAGATGGCCAGGGTACAGTTAAGATATGAATGAAATGGCAGTGATTTCTGACTTGAATGTAAAACCCCAAATCAGAAAACTTTGGGACAATATGGAAAATGCAGATAAAAGCAGTGCTTCTTACATTCACGTTGACTTTTATTTAATTGCAGAGAGTTTGAACCCAAAATATTTCATGCTTTTGTTAATCAGTTCCTGCATTTCATGCCTGCCATACATTCCAAAATAATAGGATGCTAAAGTATTTATCGCTTTATAATGTTGCTGTTTCTTCTCACAACAAAAGATTTTTTGGCACTCAGGAGACCAAATGAAGTGATTCAGGTGCCCATTTTTCCTGCAAACACATCTTAAGGTGTGCAGCAGTACATGGTTGTCATTTTTGCATTTTTCATTTCAAAATTCTCCACACGGTCCAGTACCTCCTTCTTCTGAAGCCATGCCTTTGTAATATGTGCAGCATGTGGCTTTGCATTGTCTTGCTAAAAAATGCATGGATGTGTCTGGAAAATACGTTGTCTAAAAGGCAGCATATGTTGCTCTAAAACTGGCATAACCCCATACTATGACATCCTGACTTTTGGACTTGTTGCTAATAACAGCCTGGATGGTAATTTTTGTGTTTGGTCTGAAGTGCACAGCATCCATTTTTTCCCATAAAAAGGTCTGGACTATTGATGTGTTTGACCACAGTGTTTCATCCCAGATGCCTCTGAGCCAAGAAAACTCAATGTTCCTTCTAGACACATATTGAACATAAGACTTTTATTTTTATCTTTTGGCAAAGTTCTGTTTTAATTAGAATCTTAGAACTAGTGCTTTACAAAGGATTGCCAAAGTAATGCCTAACTCATGTGGTTATATCAGCTATATATGAATGATGGTTCTTGATGCAGTGTCATCTGAGAGATCAGAGGTCCCAGGTGTTCAGCTTAGGCTTGCAGCATTGTTCTTGATGCACTGAAATTCTTCCAAATTCCTTGAATTGTTTAATGATATTATGCAGTGTAGAGGAAGAAATATGCAAATCCCTTCCTATCTTTCGTTGAGGAACATTATTTTTAAACTGTTGACATCAACTGTTTGAAATAAAATCATTATTATTTTTTTTTTTACCTCATTATTTGCCTGGCGTTACCCCATCCCAGTGTTTTTTGGAATATGTTGTTGGGCTCAAATGCAAACAAATGAAATGAAGTTGACCAGACAAAATATTAAATATCTTTGGTTCATATCTTGGGTTCAGTAAAACTAAATGTAGAATTATTTGTAAAATGTTAACATTTTTCACTATGCAGTGGAACCTTGACTTACGAGTTTAATTCTTTCTTTGACAGAGCTCATAACTCAATTTGCTCGTATATCAAATTAAATTATAAAATGCTATTAATCCATTCCAGCAACCCAAAAACCACACAAATCTATATACACCAAGTGTTTTTAATAAAAAACATGAACTTTATAAATAACAAATAATGCATATAAAAATAATAATACATAATAAAACAAAATGTAAAGAAATAAACTGGTTTATTAAGTGTATTTACATTAAAGATCAGATGATCTTCTTTAGTGACTTTTGCGTTTTTCGCCACTTTCCTCGCTTTCACTTGCAGAGCGTTTCAATAAAATCCTGTTAAAATCAATTCAATAAAATCCTGTCTTTGTTTCTTCCTCCATTTCCAAAATGTTTAGGACATGAGTGAGCCAAGTTTGTTTGCACAGCGCCGCACCACCTCTTCTTCTCTGCAGTGTCTGCACTCATGCTCTCTAGTGTAGTCTAGTGGAATTGCACATGATTAATTGTGATTAAGTATATAACATACTGAGATTAATCGCAATTAAATTTTTTAATCGTTTGGCAGCCCTAATAATACAATATATTAGTCAAGTTCATGCTGTTTGCCCGAGTGGACATCATTCATGCATGAAATGCTTAAAGTAACTGAATTCATCATTACAAGGGGTGTCCACAAACATTTGCACATACCGTTCATGTTAATTACATTTGAGCTAAGGTGGAAACTAACTTGGGTTTTTGCTGCAGTATTCCTTCAACTTCCTTCCCGCTGTCAACAATTGCACTTTTTTGGGAAGTGATCAGCCATATCAACAAATACTTCTGCAAAGTTGAGACTTCTCCACAGCACTGTAGTGCCAAGAAGGGTTAAGATGAGTGACAGTGACCTACAGCAGGTTTTTCCTCTCCGTGACTGTGTGCTGTTCCATTACAAGGCAGTGTAATACAACACCCAGAGTCTGCTAAACATCACAACCCGACCTTCCACTTCCCTCAACATGTGACGCAGACCTGGCTCTCGGGCAGCGTGAAAATAAGAAACAGCTAGTTTTGTCTTCATCTCTTGACATCGTCACTTGCAGACTTCGATGCCTGCAGTGCCTCTGAAGACAAGTGTGGTGCTAATTGCAGAGGAAGTCGCCTTTTAAAGTGTCTCTTTGAGTTTCTGTGGTCATCTTCTAGCCTAAACCATCTGTGCCATGGCTGCATGGGGTATATTGTCCTCCCGTTGTCCTTCTGTGTTCTGCAGGATTTTAAGGAGGGTTTGTGCTGAATTGGGACCGCAATTTGAACCTGAAAGAGAAAAGATGGAGGAGGTGTGCTTTATAATGGACAGGCAACCTTTGACCCTTGGCTTATTGGAAAAACATTAGTTTCATGCTGTTCACCCAAATGGTCAGAGTGTAGGAGTACTACCTGTGATTAATGACCAGCTGCGGATAGAAAGCGAGAGTTTTCGGGTCCAGTAGGGTTACCAAAAAACCCACAAATTTATATCTTGGTCCATTTCAGAAACCTCACACAGTGTTTAGGAAAAATGTGCAGTTCACATATAAAGTTTTCAAATGAGCGCACAAGCTTTACACCCATTTCTCTCACAGGTTTAAAACATTTAGCCAAAGCCTTTAATTAGCCTGGATCTGCCAGTGAGTCCAGCATTTGTTCTTTACATTCAGAGACTCATAAGATGCTTACAGAAGCGTCACATGAAAGCTGAAAATTTGCTTTTTCTAATTAAGTTCTTCATTTCTGAACTGATAATGAAAGATTCTACTTCAGATAAACCATGTGCCAAAACGTCAGCTGGAATAAGTGTTGATTTTCGGTTACAGTCCCGAATAAGTTTCAAATACAAATACCCCAAATCAGAAAAAGAATTGGGACAGAATGGAAAATGCAAATAAAAAGTGTTTCTTGTATTTGCTTTGAATTTTATGTGATTGTAGACAGTATGAATCAAGAAGATTTCATCATTTGTCTTGTCAACACAATTATGTTTGTTCATATAAATCAATATGTATTCAGGCCTGCAGCAAGTTCCCAAACAAAGTTGAGATGGGCGCAATTTAGGTCTTACTAATGATGTGATTTCAAACACGTGATTATATGGTATTGAGTCAAGGTAGTGTCTCAGATGAGTAAATGTAAACATTTTCCATACTGTACCAACCTTATCTGTACAACAGAGGACTCATCTTCTGAAGAGTGACCTCTTGTGGAACAAATCTGAGTTGCACGATGAACCTACATAAAGTCCCTTTAGTGCTGTGCAGCCTGAAAAATTATTTCTGGAACTGAAAACTATATTTTTATGCTTAGCAGTAATTTGTAAGCACGCTACAAAAACAATTGAGCATTTATTTCATGTAATTGCTGTACAACCCCCCCCAACCCCCAAATACAAGTACAGTAGACTTAATAGGTTAAGAATAATAGTCTGTAATTGGTATTTCTTTGTCTCTTCTGATGAAATCTTAAAGGACTTCTTTGGTTAAGGTGAAGAGAAAGTAAATAAGTGCTTGAATGTTATGTAGATATTTTCTTCTGCGACTGTACTCGTGTCTTAGTGTATTCCCAGTGTAGTTCAGAGTAAATAATTCAGCATGTGTTTGAGTGTGTGGCTGGAGCTGTGGCTCCCCTTCCCTTCCCCCTTCCCTCCCTCCCTCTCTCTCTCTCTCTCTCTCTCTCTCTCTCTCGCTCTAAGCCGATAGGCTGCTGTCAGAGAGTGATTGGCTGTGAGGACTCGAGCAGCTGCACAAATGCACTCTAGTCAGAAGCCACACGGAGGGAGGGTAGAAAGAGAGACAGCACAAGCACAAGCTCCACAGAGTGGCATTTTGCTTGCTCCTCCTGCCCTGTACTCCTATTCTGTGGACGGATCTCTCTAATTGCATTCCAGAGGAAGTTTTTTGTGCAGCAGCTGCCTCTCGGTCCGAAGGGGAACCAGCGGGATTGTGGACTTGCAGACGCCCCGTGTGGTGGAAGTGGAAGGAGGGAGAAGAACAAAAGGCTGAGGCAGAAAGGAGATTTGAGCGCCAAAGAGCACGTCTGTCTTGTCTTTGCAAGCTCTGACAAGGGTTTCTCTCCTTTCTCTTGCTGTCCATTGTCCATCCAAATGGAGAGCGGTGGAGCAGCAGCTGCACACTGGCAGGCCATGTGTGGGTAAATAAGGTGCTGAGCTGCTATAGGCTGGGCAGTGAGCCAGCCAGGAGTAGGACCCTGGAGGTGCAGAAGCTTTACCTGACTGGATCGACGAGTCTGGCACCAGGCAGCTTCTCCGCAAGCATCTCTGCAAGACTTGTGCATGTGTGAGAATGCTGAGAGGGGGTGTGCATGTGTGATTCGAAGCAGGAAAGAGTGCACCATGAGCACGGAGTTGAGTCAGCCTGGAGAAAACAGAGACAACTAACGACCAAGTGTGCATGGCTCTGGAGCTTTGGCAAGGGATCTTGTCCAGCTGAGCGCAGTCAGAAACACATTTGCACATGTGGAGTGGTGTTTATCTTCTTGTCAACAGTGCTTTGGATCATGCTGGGGATGTGCCAAGTCTTGCCTGCAAGAATGTAACACATCGCAAGAGTGTAGTGTTCAGGTGAAGAGTTGCAGCATTCGTTTTTAGAGATCTAGACCTTTACGTTCAGAGCCAGAGCAAGTTACGATGGTAGCTTTAAGACTGCTGCCCAATGACTCTTTGTTACAGGTAGGTAGAGTTACTAGTTTATGCAAAGTTGAAGTCTTGAGCCAAAGGCACAACACCAGGCCTGGACCTCCTAAGCAGCATCTCTGCTTTTCTTTAGTCTGATTAGTGTTTTTAGTGTGAACATTTGTGTCAATTGCTCTCTGCTAGTGGTGCGTATCGTTGCTGAATTGAGCTATTGTTTGAAAGCTGGTTTCTCTCACACTGCGAACCCCCTCAGCCCCCTTCTTGCACCTCCAGCACCCCCCCAAACCTAAGCAGGACCACCCCTTCCCTTCTTTCCTTCCCTCCCTGGTCCCTTCGTCCGTCCTCTCCGATCCTCCTACACACCTCTTCTCCTCCTAGCCACATGCTGGTGAGTACCTCTCCGTGCATATGAATCTGGAACCTCTTAAACTTTCCAATCTGGATGGCCTTCTTATCTCCAAGCAACTGATCCAGGACCACTGGACAAGTGCATAGTTTTTAAAGGATACAGACACAGCCTAGCATCTGCCGTTTGACTGATTGTGTGCAGCAGCAGCCTGTGTGTCTAGGCAGCTTATGCGAATATCCCTGCATGCGGTACCATCAAAGAGGCCAAAGAAAAGAAAGGCGGAGAGAGATAAAACGGCGCTCGTGTTGGGGGCAGCCATGTGGGGAGCGTGAGCGCCTGGCCTTTGAAAGGCAGGTAGTGGAGAGACAGGTGACCGCGCCGTCCCGGTTCAGCCATGAAGAAGACACGCAGCACTACTCTGCGCCGGGCCTGGCCCAGCTCAGACTTCTCAGACCGGGCCTCAGAACGGACACGATCTCGCAGCGAGAAGGACTACAGGCTTCATAAACACTATCCCAAACCATTCATCTCCCACTCGGCATCCCACTCGCCAAGGATATACATGCCAGCAGGTGGGTCTCCATCACTGGATCATACTTCCTGAGCAAATGCAGGGATGTATATATCAATTTACTTTACCATATGGGTAGATAGCATTACTGGTTGTAGCTCATCTGTTGACTTGTCAACTTCTACTCCATCCATCCAAGGGACCACCGCTGGGTGGTGGACCATCCTCAGCACATGGTTAAGTGGTAGTGTGCATTACACAGATGTGCAAATGCAATATGGTGCTCCATCCAATACTTTTGGATGAGTTGGGCTGGTGATCATCCAGCATCCTGACCTCACTAACACTCTTGTCGCTAAATGCAAATATATCCTCATAGGAATGCTCCGAAATCTAGTAGTAAGCCTTTCCTGGACCGTAGAGACAAAACCGAAATAAACTCAATACACTTGTTTTTGGAGAAACAGTAAATGAGCAGGTGTCCCAATACTTTTTTTCGCAATAGTGTATCATTCAAATAAATGTAAATACAGTAAAAACAGGAATTTCTTGTGTTGTAAGTATTTTGATATCTCGTGAGCTAGTTTGAAGAAATACGTTCAGTTTCAGATGTTCACCTTCATCCACAAAGTAGCAGTTTCTGAGATGCTACCACCCTTCACCTGGTACCCTTATCATGCCCATTTGGACATCAGTCAGAACATGTTTCTTACTCATGATGATGGGTTTGCACTCTGCTACAACTGACTAGCGTGCTCACTTATTTATGCATGACATTCCAGTTCACTCCAAACCGTAATGTTGTGATATGCACAATGTGAGGTGACATGGCCATTGCTGAGGTCTTGGGTTCAAGTCCCCATCTGGGTGGTGTTTCCATGATCTTCTCATGTCTGTGTCGGTTTCCTTTCACAATCCAAAAACATGAAGGTCAGGTGAATTGAGTGCTGTAAATTGTCCTAGTGTGAGTGTGTGTGTGCCCAGTGATGGATTAGTGCCCTGTCCTGGCTTTGGCGAAGATAGTGGTATGCCCAGTGTGTGCTGAAGGGGTATCGTGACCCTGATCAGAATTAAGCAGATGAGATAATGATGTATGATGTATATTAGGCCTCAGCTTAGCTTGGAGGGTGATCTTTGTGGCAGCTTCTGCTTCTTTACCTTGCCAGCCCTGCTCAGCATCTCCCCCATTCAAATGTGCTGCTTTGTTTGTTATGTAGATTGTGTGTCCAGCTTAGCCACTCACTGCATTTCTGTCCTGTATTGGGTTCTGCCATCAGTGTAATTAGTTAGTGTAAAGTAGTGACTTTCTACTAAAGGCCTGGAGGCGCTTCTGATGCCCACATCAGAGATAGGGGTCACCTATTTTTAGGACTGGCCCTCTCTCAGTCACAGCATCTGGTGCTGAGATACTGCAGGAGGCTGGAGGCTATTTAAACTCAGAAACGCTGTACCATGTGACAAACGAAATATGAAAATATATCTGCCCAAACGGGCCTATGACATTTGCTTGTTGGAAAAGAAAATGTTTACACACACAGATTGGCCTCCTATCAACCAGTTTGAGTTGGCTTAGTCTCCCTTAGGCCTCTACGACCATCTATTGCTGGACTTTAACATTAACTTACAGTGTATGTACCGGACTTTGATACACACTACCTGCATTGTGCACCTTTCACCTTTGTCTGTAGGTTTCTTATGTGGCATGTTTTGGATTTTTAGTACCCACCTTCTTCTATCTGCTAGCTTCAATTTAGCCCTTGGCACAAACAAAGCCCAGATCCACGTACCCATATAACCAAACAAACCAGACCAGTGCTCCAGAATTCAATTCTTTTGTTCCTGGCCTGCACCAGCTAAACTGCTCATTATATCCTATCCCTTTCTTGCTAATAAGAGATTTGGGAAAAGATTGGTGCTGAGCACAGCTTAATCTCTCTTTGTTTATGGAAGTAGGCCTCACTGATACTACCAATGACTTTGTTTGGTTACAGTTTGAACAGAAATGCCCAGAGAACATATTGGATAATATTGTGTAGAATCTATACACTGATCATCAAAGCATATTGCAGTTGTACTAGATTTAACCTGTCAGTACAGTGAAATGCAAACACTAGGAGTCACCCCAGCTAACACAAGAACGTTGCAAGAACATTGCGAGAACGTTCCATTTAGGTTATGCAAACGTTATGGTGTGGAGTTCTTGCTTGGTTATCAGAACGTTAGGGGTGAACCTTAGGTTAGAACGTTCTTTGAACGTTCCCTTAATGTTATTATTATTATACACCCGGTCAGGTGACAAACAGGGAACATTTGTTCATCGTTAGGCTAACGTTAGGTTGGAACGTTATATCTAGGTTTGTTCAAACTTTAGCCAAAACCTTCAAAGAACGTTCCAGGAACATTGTCATTTAACAGAACCATGCAAGAACGATACCAGAACGTTAGTTTAATGTTCTGTGTTACTTGGGACGCTAGTGGTTCATGGCACTTGGGTAGTACTTAAGGCTATAGTTTAACCCTCTGGAGGGTATTTCAGACAATCTGATGTACTCTGACATGCCTTGACTAAATTACACCCATCTAATTTTTTTTTTCAAAGTGTTACACAGGCTTTTGTTCAGCACAAACTCAGCAACAACAGCATCAAAACAGTACGAGTAAAATGAATAGACAGAGGTGTTGGCTACACTTCTCATTACAGTTTTTAGAAATGTATTGTTTCTAGGTTAAAAATACAGGTAGTCCCCGGGTTACGTCGTCCCCGAGTAACGATGTTTCGTGGTTACGACACATCTCTCATTTACTGTATAAAGCCTTTTTTTGTGTTTGGTGTGCGCGGCAGAAGAATACACGCTTACACGGCTGTTTCCTTTCATTATTAAATGTATTTTATATGTGTTTTTTGATAATTAGTGTGTTAGGATAGGATAAGTGTTTACAGTACGTTATTTATGTACAGTATTTACGTATGTTCCGACTTACACGAAATTCGGTTTACGACGCGAACATAGGAACGGACCAACGTCGTAACCTGGGGACTACCTGTAGTTATATAAGTGTTTTTGCTGAATTTTGTTAATATACTACTGGCAGGGCCCTGAGTGGCTCAGCAGGCTAAGACACAGACACTATGACCAGAGGATCGTGAGTTTGAATCCCGGTCATGCTGTTTGCCATCAACAGCCCGGGCCTAAGAGAGCAAAAATCGGCAGTGCTCTCTCTGGGCGGGTAGATGGCGTTCTCACTTTCCCTCTCACACATTGTAATGTCCGCTGGCTCAGGCGTCTACTGATTGGTCCATTCAGAGCTGGGAATCCTGCGCTTTCCTCCGAGCACATTGGCTCCCCAGTGACAGAGTATCAGTGGTAGTTCAAAAAGAGGCGGTGACTGTGTAACATGCATCGGAGGAGGCTTGTGCTTGTCTTCACCCTCCTAGAGTCAGGGACAGTGCAAAGTGATGGGGAGGTTAATTGGCTACTACTACATTGGGAAGGGGATAAAAATGGGCAAAAATTATATTAAAAAATATATGCTGCTGGCAGGAGAGTCGACTTCAGAGGGTTAAGGGTAACTTGTAAACATACCTCCAAATTTGGGGTGGCACAGTGGTCTCTCAGCGCTGAGGTCTTGGGTTCAAGTTCCCATCTGGGTGAAGTTTCCATGTTCTGAGCCGGTTTCCTCCCACAGTCCAAAAACATGGTGGTCAGCTGAATTGGGTACTCTGAATTGTCACAGTGTGTGTGTGCGTGTGTGTGCAAGCGATGGATTGGTACCCTGTCCTGGGCTTGGGTATGATAGTGCAGTGCCAAGCCCTGCACCACATGAGGTGGTAGGGGACTAACCGTCAATGCTGATCAGAATTAAGCGGATGGGGTAATGGATGGATGGATGGATGGACCTCCAAATTTAACCCATTGGTGGCACTACAGCGCTTGAGGTGTTGATGCAAAACTTGGTGAAAAGAGTCATGAGCTCATCCGAAGTTGGTGTGCCAAAATGGCAAAACTTTGTACTGAACAGTTCTCCAAGGCTCCAATAGACTCCAACTCCAGGAGAAAAAGTAGACCAATACAACTTGGGACCCAGTTATTTTTAAATATTTTGCCACTCATTATATATATTATAAGTAGAGATGTTTTATTACGTTTCCAACCTGATGAACATGATACTGAATGTAAATGGAAATTAACAGTAGTTCAGTGTGTAACTTAGAATATAATTAAATAGTATAACAAAATGAAAGTAATAACTCTTGACTCTCAAGCGTTAAGCTACAACTCTGAGCCTGTGGAGTGCTGTAGTTTCCAGTCTTTGGCGGACCACACGTTGGGGCCGGAAATTTGTCTGCATCTCCTGACTTGTCATCCGTGGCCGAGGTCTGCGGCGGTGAATTGTAGCTCATTATTTGGCAAATGTTGGGGTGCAAGTCCAGCTCAAATATATGCAGGTCTGCATGAGAACGGCTACAGTCAGTTTACTTAAGCAGAGAAAAGGAGCGCTGGAGTGTTTTCGGCTTCAGGGAACACATAGAAAAAGGATGAATGGAAGCACAGTCGGAGCTGCCAAGTCCAGCATTGGTTGGAGGGCTCTTTACGTCTCCTGGCAACATTGAGGGTCAGAGGTTAAATGAAGTGGTCATTACGGAGAATGAGTTTGATTTGGAAGACAAAGATCTAGCATTGGGAGTAAATGAGTGGACTGGTCCTGTTGAATTGTTATTGGAAGGTCCTGTTTGGTGAAATGTTTAAGCAGCCTTTGATTTATAGGTCTTGAGAAGTTTACAGTGCTGTATACTTGCTTAAAAAATAGTCACTCACCACTGAAGAGCTCCTTATTGGCCGTCAAGTAGTTGGATATGCTCAAGTTAGGCTCAAGGCCAGTACTGAAATAAAATGAGCTTGAGTGTTGTTTGTTTAAAGACCGTCATGTAGAAAATGCTTTAAAAATGATGAAATATGATAGAATTCTTCTAATTTTTCAAACTTTCTTCTGTCTAAGCAAATGATTAAGATAAACGAAGCCATTCAGAGATGTTTGATTTGAAATTCTGGAGTCAGAATTGTTCACAGTGGTGCTGAGAGGAACCAGACGTTTTTAGAAGCCTCACCAAAAGTTTTAACACATACCTTCACATTTCCAGGCTGAAGTGACTCGGATCTGAATTTTTCAGGGCAGTGTGAACACGTCAAATCCGATTTTTTAAAATCAGATTTGATTCACTTTCGTATGTGGTCCTAGATCAGATACATATTCGATTTGTGAACATGCAACTTGACTGTGACTGATTAAATCGGATTTCATGTGTCTTTTTGTCTGTATTCATGCATGTAGCACACCACAAAAAAACCAGTTCTAACTTCACTTCTGTTTACACACAGAGCGACTAAGCCATCTGGCTTTTATTCCCAAGCAAATCATGTACAGTCCACTAGCTGTTTACTGTCCTCCTGAGCAAAACACCATCACACATCAGCTACTAACACATCTGTTTTACTGCCATATCACAAATACAGGGTTGCCAGATCCCCAAAAATCCTCCTATCCGTTGAAAGCCACACTACACAAACTGAAACTATCACAAAACCTAAGGCATCCAAGCAAAACATTTGAAGAAGCTTTAATGAGAAAATGTTCTAATCTTACTTTGTCATTAATTTTACATTCTGATACCTCTGAAGTTATGCCAGCGACTGCATTTTCTCCAAACTGGCAACCATATACAAATATGAGTTTTTTTGTGGTTGGTGATGGAGGATAAGTGAATAAATGTATCGGCGTGTGCATGCATGCAGTTTCAGAGACAGATTATTTTATGTTACAGACAAATACAGGTCACATGTTTACGTTTATGAATGTGAACCGTCTGAGCAGCAAATCCGAATTCTTCCTGCTCATTCACTTTTTCAGTGACATAAAAAAAGAGTTTATCCTGCTTTTGCTGGAGTAACTGTCTCTGCTGTGAGAGGAAGGCTTTCTACTGGATTTTGGAGCATTGCTTTTAGTATCTGATTGCATTCAGCGATATGAGTGTTAGTGAGGTCAGGATGTTGGAGGATCACCACCACCTCATCCCCAACTCATCCCAGAAGTCCGGGATGGAGCACCATCATTCCAGACATCACAGTTCCTCTGCTCTGCAGCTCAATGCTTGGGGGCTTTATACACTTCTAGCCCACGCCTTGCATCAGGCATGGTGCCAGTAGGTTCATGTTTAGTCCTATTCTATTGGCAGTACTTCTCTACAGGGATGAGACAGGCTATGTGTGCATCTGTATATCTGTGTCAGCAGTGGGTGATACTTAAAATAGCTGAATGCATTCATTAGAAGGGGTGTCCAGAAACAATTGGACGTATAGTGTATGGAAAATGTATTTTGCCATTATCAGCAAACAGAAAACGCAAAATAAATGTGCAGGTGTTGGTCATTTTGGATAGTGGTAGACAGTGCAGCCCATGGTTCTTTTCACTGCCAGTGTCTGTTTAGCATCAGAAGAGTCTGAATAGCCATTCAAATTATCCTGAAACATTGGATGAGTCTCCAGATCAGCTCAAGACTGAAGAAATACAGCAAACCTCATAAACAGAAATAAGACCTGAATACACAGTAAATTTGCCAGTGCTAAATCAACACTATTAGAGTTAAATTAACACTGAGAGTGTTACATTTTTACACTTTCAGTGTTAATTTAACTCTAATAGTGTTGATTTAACACTGGCAGATTTACTGTGTAGGAGACTTACCGTTTTTCAGATGCTCCTCAAAAACAATGCAAATGTAATTCCTACTAATGGCACGAAGGCAGTGTAGTATTAAATCTGAGATCTAGCCCACGTGGTTGTTTTGAGCGTGTGGCGTGTTGCCGGTGGAGTAAGCTTGCAGATTGTGACTTTTGCTCTGCACCCTGCTGGGGGGTTCCTGGCTTTGACAGTATTAAGCAGTGGCCACACAATCAGCAGCATTGTTTAGAGATAAACAGTGCAGGCTCTGGGTCGGAGCTGGAGCAGTGCCTAGGCTAAGCTCCATCCTGTGCTTTATCAGTGTGATAATTCCACTGTTTCTCTTCTCTTTCTCTCTGAACATTATATACAGTCATATACATGCTTGTGAACTCCTGGTTAAATGACATTTTGATGTTTATTTGATTGAAGATAGCATCATCTACAGATTTCATTTGAATGCAGGGTTACTCTTTGTTTGCTTAATTTAACCTACTGGGGGTTATATGTGGCATGCATAGTAGTTATATTTTGTTTTATTGCAAACTTTATTGTGGAAACCTTTACCTTTGAAATGACACCATAAACCAGGATTGTCCTCCTCCAGTCCTGGAGGGTCCAGCACGGTTTGGTGATTTCTCTGCTCTGACACTACAATTAAACTTGGTTATTACCTGCTGAATCAGGTGTATTTGATCAGGAAGATCACCAAACTCTGTTGGAACCCAGCCCTTTTGTAGTCAAGCTTGAGACCCCTGCCATAGGAGAATCTCCCTGTTCAAGAGATTTCTGATTCATAGTCTGCATTTAGTTGACATTCAAGTAATTAAATGTCTCTTAATTGTCTGTTACCCTGACCTGATCCACACCATAAACCCTACATTTAACCTCAACCCAAAACCTAACCCTAACTCTAATTGGGTTCCAACAGGTAATTTGTTATTAATGTGATCACGTGTAGAAGACATTATCTATGAGGGCAATGGCTGCCTGTCCAAGTAAAGTCTGGCTCACACTACAGGATGAGCAAACCAACTTTTAGACTGAATTGCTCCTCCCGATAATCGCATATGGTTTCCCAAATTCAGATTGGTCATAAACGATGATCTTCCCAGATTATCCTATATGGTGAGGCATCTAATCCAATCTTTGCCCCTCTGATCTTCTCTCAGTACAGTTAGGGCCACCCCGACTGTGAAAAGTTCAAATTTTATGTTTCATTATCCTGTAGTGTGGATTCTGATTCTCTGATGTAAAACACCACTTTAACATCCTGAAAGACCAGTGAGAGCCAAGCTAAAATGAGCTCATCAGTGTGAGGTCAAGACTGAGTCAAGAATGAGTCAAAACAAGATTGAGGTGGAGATAAGACTGAGTCCAAATGAGGTTGAAACTAAGACAAGATCATTCCAAATGAGATTGAGACTGAGACAACACTATGTCCAAACAAGGTTGAGACCAAGACAAGACTATGTCCAAATGAGGTTGAGACTGAGACAAGACTATATCCAAACGAAGTTGAGACAGAGACAAGACTATATCCAAATGAGGTTGAGACTGAGACAAGACTATATCCAAACAAGGTTGAGACTGAGGCAAGACTATGTCGAAACGAGGTTGAGACTGAGACAAGACTATGTCCAAACGAGGTTGAGACTGAGACAAGACTATATCCAAACGAAGTTGAGACAGAGAGAAGACTATATCCAAATGAGTTTGAGACAGAGACAAGACTATATCCAAATGAGGTTGAGACAGAGACAAGACTACATCCAAACGAGGTTGAGACAGAGACAAGACTATATCCAAACAAAGTTGAGACAGAGACAAGACTATATCCAAACAAAGTTGAGACAGAGACAAGACTATATCCAAATGAGGTTGAGAGCAAAACAAGACTATATCCAAACAAGGTTGAGACTGAGACAAAGCCAATTCCAAAAGGGGTCTAGGCCAAGATAATACTATGTCCAAACGAGGTTGAGATCAAGACAAGACTATGACCAGATGAGGTTGAGACTGAGATGAGGCCAATTCCAAAAAGGGTTGAGACCAAGACAAGACTATGTCCAAACAAGTTTGAGACAGAGACAAGGCCAATTCCAAAAGGGGTTGAGACCAAGACAAGACTATGTCCAAATGAGGTTGAGACTGAGACAATGCCTATTCCAAATGTGATTGAAACAGAGACCAAGTACTACAACACTACTCTGAGCCAGATAAACAGTTTGACTCGATGATATGTGGGGATGGTGTGATAGCGTGATGATGTACTAAAAAAAATTAACAGTTGGACAGACTTGCACCAAAGTTTGATATGATGAGAAACATGAGCTAAGAAAGTAAAAAAGACATTTCACGTTCATGCTGACTTTAAAATCTAGCAGACAGGGTAATGGTTGGAATGAAGCTGTCCTTAGATCGCTACGAGGCAGGTTGGACACTTTTTATATTAACCAGAATGTTCAAAATGACAGTGGCTTAAAATGTTCTTCATGCTAGGACACTTCTGGGAATGTGGGCCTCAGTCAGTTGGGCAGCTGTGTAGTCCAGGCTCTCCGTATCAACGTGGAGTGGACTGGGGCTTCCAACCAGGTTGATAACTTGCAGCTGCAGCCTGATGAAGTGGAGCTTTACATTTTCTGCATAATTGTTTTGACTGGCTTCTTTTGGCTCTGGTCCTCCTAAGTGTCGAGGTGTAGCTTTCAACATGAAGGTCCTGGTCTCCACTGGGCTATTCTAGCAGACAAAGAGCATTCCTGCACAAATGTATAACAGTTACCGTGGGGTTTTCACTCTCTGCACATCAAGTTTTTGGGCTTGTGTTATCTCACCTGGCTATCACACAGCAGAAAATTATACAGACGGGGGTTTTTGGACAGGGGCCCAGCTCTATTAGGAAAATTGGGTTTGGATGAGGGAGAGAAAGTCACTGTAAGTTTAGAATGCACCATTAATTTGCAGCAGTAAGCAGTGTGTCTTTAGTAGTGCAGAGAAAGGTTTGAGGAAAGCCAGAGAAAGTTAAATGGAACTCTATGAGAAGACTCACATGATCTACACTTACTGTACATTAAATACACATGCCTTGTTGTCCATTTTATCACCTACACTGAGCATACAGGTGCACTTTGTAGCTCTACATTTACAGACTGTAGTCCATCTGTTTCTCTGTGTACTTTGTTCACCATGTTCTAGTGCTGTGTTAGTGTGTGTTGTGCTGTAACAAGTGTCCAATCTATAAGATACACCTACCTTGTTGATGCACCTCAAAGTCAAAGACATTAGCTGATCTGTTGATGCAGTTTGTTTTGGTCATCCTCTAGTCCTTCATTGGTGGTCACAGGATGCTGCCCACAGCTGGATAGTTTTGGTTATTGCACTCTGGGTGAGGTTAAATCACCAATTTTTTGATCCCTATAGGCTGGGATTTTTGCCACTGCTGGTAGACCCGTACAACTGCAAATTCAGCTACTTCCTTCACACTCTAGCCTTGAATGCCCAAATTCAATCTATGAATCCCATCACACTCCACGCAGGTATGGTGGTGCTTGAAAGTGTGTGAACCCTTTAGAATTTTCTATTTTTCTGCATAAATATGACCTCAAACATCATCAGATGTTCACACAAGTCCTAAAAGTAGATAAAGAGAACCCAGTTAAACAAATGAGACACAAATATTAGACTTGCTCATTTATTTATTGAGGAAAATGATCCAATATGACATTTGTGAGAGACAAAAGTATGTGAACCTTTGTTTTCAGTATCTGGTGTGACCCCCCCTTTACAGCAATAACTGTAACTAAATGTTTCCGGTAACTGTTCTTTAAAAGTTCTTTGGTAGAACGACTTGTGTGTTTAGGGTCGTTGTCTTGCTGCATGACCCACCTTCTCTTGAGATTCAGTTGATGGACAGATGTCCTGACATTTTCTATAGAATTCTCTGATATAATTCACAATTCATTGTTCCATCAATGATGACAAGCCGTCCTGGCCCAGATGCAGCAAAACAGATCCAAACCTGATACTACCACCACCATGTTTCACAGATGAGATAAGGTTCTTATGCTGGAATGCAGTGTTTTCCTTTCTCCAAACATAACACTTTTCATTTAAACGAAAAAGTTCTGTTTTGGTCTCATCTGTCCACTAAACATTCTTCCAGTAGTCTTCTGGCTTGTCTGTGTGATCTTTAGCAAACTGCAGATGACCAGTAATGTTCTTTTTGGAGAGCAATGGCTTTCTCCTTGCAACCCTGCCATGCACACCATTGTGGTGCAGTGTTCTTCTGATGGTGGCCTCATGAACATTAACATTAACCAATGTGAGAGAGGCCTTCAGTTGTTTAGAAGTTACTCTGAGGTCCTTTGTGACCTCACTGTCTATTACACGCCTTGCTCTTGGAGTGATCTTCGTTGCTCGACACTCCTGAGGAGGTAACAGTGGTCTTGGATTTCATGATCCCCATTCTTCAAAATTAAACAGGTGCCCACTCACACCTGATTGTCATCACATTGAGTGAAAACACCTGACTCTAATTTCACCTTCACAAATTTGCCTCTCACAAATATGTCAATTTGGATCATTTTCCTCAATAAATAAATGAGGAAGTGTAATATCTGTGTCTCATTTGTTTAACTGGGTTCTCTTTATCCTGCCATCTAGGCCTGAAATTACTACCATGTTAAACACGTCTTTGTAGC
>BRDA01013092.1:10086-21787 GCA_036984385.1 Crenuchus spilurus | reverse complement strand
TGTTTCAGACTTTATTAAAATATTAAAACCAATATGCTGATAGGCTAACAGCTCTGAATCCATGGACTCACAGACTCCACAAGACCACTGATGGTACCCAGTGGTATCTCACCCAAAACGCTGTACCTTAAATTTCTAGAATAATAAACTGATCAACAGTAAAACAAAACAAAACAAAAAAAAGTCTCGACATCACTATACATGTAATAAATATAAAATGTCAGTTTACCATTTTTAATTAAATTATAAACAAAAATAAACTTTATAATGTTTTATGGGTTATGGGTCAGATCTAGTGGACGGGTAGGAAAAAAAATCTGGCAACTGGCTATTTTACAAACGCTTGTAATCAGCTGAGGATTTCGTCAGTGGTCACATGGTTTCCTCCTATCCCTGCTGGGTCCGGCTAAGACTTAGCAGGACCCTTCACATGCCTCTCATGTGACTGGATTCTAAAACATTCTTTGGAGACCGCAACAAAATCAGATGGCTTAAGGTGCTTAAGCCTCTTTCTTTTTTCCTTTCTCTGTCTTGGCTTTTCCTTCTCTGGTCTTCTCCCCAGAAGCAGAACTTTACTGTTAACTTCCTTAATTCATGCCAGTTGTAACATCTGCCACCTCAGTGGTGGCTCATTCCCACAGCGTCATCACTGTGTGCACTGCTGGGGTCACATTACATCAGCGTGAATATACGCCACACTCACGTGATCCTAGCAGGCTGGGCACCAGGTCCATGGCATCACATTACTGGCAGCATACAGCCAGTAAATAAACCGAGTTTATTTACTCTCTCTCTGCAATACCCTGTGGAACTAAGGCCAGACCTCATGCCAGTAATGCGCATCACACATTTAGATTTATGAGCCATGTCCTGGGAACTGCAAATCGGATGTCAGGGTGAACCCAGAAGCACAACAACTCCACTCAAGAGACTCATTTTGTAATGTATTTAACAAAAAGAATATATTAATTCGCATACTTGTAGTAATAACTGTGTTGTTCTAATATATTGGTTTCCAAAAACGTTGGGATGCTGTGCAAAATATAAAAAAATCTGAGTGGTGCTGTCAGAGGATCACAAGTTAGAATCCCAGCCATGCTGCTTGCCATCAACAGCCGGGGCCTGAGAGAGCAAAATTGGCTGTGCACTCTCTAGGTGGCACTACTAATTAATGTCCACTGACTCAGGCATCTGCCAGCCGATCCATCGAAGCTGGTGATGGCTGACTTCACATGCATCTAAGGAATGCTAGTATTCAACCTCCTGGAGTTATAAACATTGCAAGTGATTGAGTTGAGGGACTATTTCTATATGGGGGGGATTGGGTTAAAATATAAAAAAAAAAACATAAATAAACCAACATGCAATAATGCGCAAATATACAGAACCCTATATTTAACTGGATACAGCACAAAGACAATCAAATGTTGAAACAGAAATGTATATGCACATTTTGACAAGGACTATTACTATGAAGTCATGCTGTTGTAATATGTGCAGAATCTGGTATCGCATTGTCTTGCTGAGAAAAAAGAGACCTTCAATGAAAGAGACACCATTTGGATGACAGCATAAGTGGCTCTAAAACCTGTTTATATTACTCTGCATTAATGCTGTAAATCAGAATTGTGCCATATGAACTAATGTAACCACCAGACCATGGCAGTTGCTGGCTTTTGAACTATGCTATGATAACAAGCCGGATGGTCAATCTCCTCTTTAGTACTAAATTGCTGATATGTTGTCTCTACTACTAATTTCAATTAAATGTTTGTACATCATTGCATTCTGTCTATACTGATATCTGGCCCGTTTATGTCCCAAAGTCTTTGGAATTCATTTGAATATGGTTCATTCAACAACAATCTGAACAGATGCTGAATAGCGCAGTCCCATCCCAGAGTCAGCAGAGCTTGACATAAATGAACAAAACCATATGATAAACTGTGACTCACATTTTTTTGCAGTGCGGGCACTTGGCCAGAGTATTAAATCGGAGTTCCATCCACTGTGGGCAGAACACAGGAACAGAGTTACTAAAGACCATACTGACATTAAACCGAAATAAAAAAAATAACACCAACTCATTCTACTAATCTACTCTTGGGTTAACTGGACCTCTAATTTGGCATCAGTCCAGAGTGCTAAAATGACTACCTCTGATTCATCAAAATCAGTTACTAAGATGGTAGCCTCTATGAGTCATTGGATGTGGAATTTACAAAGGAAATTAAGTGATTTCATATATTTCAAAGGCAAAATGCAGTCATGCCACAAACAGTGTGTGAGAGAAATGCCATGTAGAAAAGGAGCACATCTGTAATCTGAAAGAACCACAAATGTTCTAGCAGTTCCTGCATTGTGCCTTTGTTTTACAGATCAGTGGTATGGCTGATTTATGTCACTGGCGTTTTTTTATGTGATCACTGGTTGTTATTGAGTCCTTCCATTAACAATGGAGGACTGAGCATTATGAGCATTAGGACCTTGAAGGGAGCAGAGGCACCATCAATAGGCAGGCCAGAGGAAGGCTGGGACGCAGCATCACTGCCCTAGAGGCCACAGGCATAACAGGAGCATTGAACACAATGTCTACTGCAGTGAGGGATGCTAGTCTTGTGCTACAAATGGCAGCATAAAAAGTGCAATCCATGCAAAATCTATTATTTACTACCTGACTGTGAAGTAGAGTTGCACCAAGAATTGAAAGTATTGAAACATTCAATACACAAATTTGGCAAAAACTTTCAATACTTTCTAAGACAAATAAGCTCAAATTTAACACTGTATTCGGCTTAAAACTGAAGCGTTTGGTATGAATTGCAGAGATTACATTCAAAATTAACACATGTTGGTTAAAAATGTAGAAATGTATTTGTGTTTTAATGAATCGTGGTAACACACTTGGCATCAGAACCGAATTCTGGTATTTTGACAACCCTAATGTGAAGGAATCTAGCCAACATTACCCAGGAACATTTGTTGGTACACAAACTAACAATAAAGTAGGTCATGTCACTTGGTAGGGAAATGAATGCCATCCTTTGTGAAGAGCTCGAGGCCATAAAACCTGCAAAATAACAGTTGAAACCTAGAAAATTGAGAAATTAGCTGAATCATCATGAAGTAGGCTACTAAAAAGTCTTAGAAACGTAAATATCATTTCCCCTTTCCAAAGTCACGTCACCACTTATTGCTAAACTGTTCTGTTCAGCCAGAGACAGAACTAATCAGCAGCTGAATTCGTGGTCTCATATCATTTAATGCTGTCAATTTTGCATGGAATGCTTCTTTAAGGGAATGGTTCACCCAGAAACCATATTTACATGTGTTTCCACTTACTCCAGATATAGTTGATCAGCCAAGACATGTTTGGAGTCCAAATGCTACTTCTTTAGTCGACAACTGGAGACACTAGTGGCCCAGTCCTTTCTGCCTAGCATCTTTCAAACTGCACCCAGATTTCAAATAAGACTGCAGCAACATTCAGCTACACAAGTTTGTGTTATTCTTTATACCTTGCAGTAAGTCATTCTATGGAAAACCACACTGGCTACTCTGTGTAAAATTATTTAAGACCCAGATGCAGTTTGAGACATTTTGGTGACAAATTTTCAATGGTGTCTCTAGAACAGAAAGCCAGGTGAGGCACAATAAATTCTGTGGGCAGCATCCCACTCATCAGTATAGCTACACAAAAACCTATTCGCTCAATTAATTCAACCACAACTGCACCTGGTGCTGTGCCGAATTCAGCATCCCCTATCAGGAGACTTACTTTCTGGTGGTATTCCGTTGTCTTTACTTTGGTTATTGTGACCAAAGGAACTTAAATACAATCCATTCCAGTCATGAATAAAGGAAATAAAGCTTTTACTGAGGTAAGATGACTGTTATCTGTTAACTTTGATTAAATTGTCAACATGATTGATTATATTGTCATGTTAGCAGCAGCTAACAGTTACCGTGATGTTTTTCAGTGGCAAGCTGCATAGCAACACAAATATTGTAAATGATATTCACATAAGCTTGCGTATGCAAATCTTACATTTTTTATTGGCTGCTCACAGCATGGGTCCAGCATAAACGTGCCCTGCAGCTCATTATTGAAAACATGTTGCACATGCACAGTGATTTCTACTGCTCACTTGTTTAAACAGATGCTGACGGGCCGGCCCTGTACTCACTAACTAAATGAAGACTGCTGAAAGTACTGACCTTACGCAAATCATACAGGAATATTTTAAATGCTTTGAGAACTACTGCCATTTTCATAAGTCAAACACACAACAATGTTATATTTTAATAAAATAATTGTAAACAAAATGATTGATTATGTCACACACTGCTCCACAGCGACATCTAGTGGGGCCCCACCTGCCCCTAATGTAGACACACCATTGTAAAAATTTTGATCAAAACAACTGGGCTACTTTGGTAAATATTGAGTTCTGGTGTTTGCTAGCAATGTTACCATTGCTGGTCTAGTTCTAAACTAAAAATGAGCAAAACTTAGACTGCAAATGTAGTCCTGGCTTAAGTACATGTTAGGTAAGGGGACAATTGAGTAAATTTGATTTCTGAGTGAACCATTCCTTTTATAAGCACCACTTTTCTCAAAACATGAACAAAGATCATGAGAAATGTCTTGTGTACGTACAAGGAACGTGTTGCCACAGTGGCCACACACTACGCGCATGCCTTCAGGCTGAACAGGAAGGGCCGGCTGGGCAGGCTGCTCCTCCGGGATCACCATCACCGGGCTCAGGTTGATGATTCTTCTGCTGGGGGGTCAATAAAAACAATAAAGTCACATTCACAGGCATCTTTCCTCACCATCTTCTACAAGATGCTGATGTTGTTGTTCAGTACCTCCCTGAGCACGGAGTATAGTGCTCTCTGAGCTTTGTAAAAATATCCCAGACCCATTCCTCTCATGCTTTTAGCTGTGCAACAAAGAGCTAAGTGCCTTCCTTCTGCCTGCCAGCACTCTATGATCACCAGACAGCAGCACCAATTGTCTCACTAGTGACGATTCAGGCTCTTGATCCAAAGTCAGGAAGGCCTGGGTGGTCTTTCTTACACTTACCAGTTGGGCCGAGGGCATCCTATCCTTCGAGATGTGTCTTTACAGATAAGCAGGCAGTTGCAGGGACATCTAACATACTTCTTTCCTGTTGGTGGATTTTTGATGGGCTGTAAAAAAACAGAAATGGAGCATGAAATGGGCTTCTATGAGACCATTTCTGTGATGTACAATAACATGTTAATTGGTTTAAGATATGGGCATAGGCGTAATTTAGGACACTGGGGACATGTCCCCACTACTGATTTTGTCCCCACCACTATAAAACCATGTTCTGCACTTAGATCAGCTCCAGTCCTGGAGGCCAGATTCCTGCACAGTTTGGTTATCTCCCTGATCAAAAACACCTGATTCAACTCCGCAGGTTTAACTGTAATGTCAGAGCAGAGAAATTACCATACTGTGCTGGAAACCGGCCCTCCAGGACTGGAGTTTAACACCCCTGACTTAAGAGGCGTGACGTACCATTCAGCCACAAGTCATACTGTGTCCTAAACGACACTGCCCAGTCTGTGATAACTTATGTAAGATCCAGATGTACTTTGACATGTAAAGAGATATTTTGGTGACAAATTTTGATAGAAACCACTACTTGAGTGACTTCTGAGTTCTATTGTTTCTTAGCAATGTTAGCCTTACAGTTTTAGAGACAGCATTTCCCAGCTGCCACGTGTCTTTGTTTTACATTTTGGTTCTAGCTGGACTGTTTATGCTGAAACACCATTTTGATGCTTGTTCATCTACTCCATTAAGTTGAGGAAAAATAATTTGTCCAAATTCTGCAACCAGCCTCCCATTATTAAATATTATTTCCATTAATGCACAAAGGAAAATAAAATCCAAGACTCCTCAAGGGCCCTCCTCCCAACTTGAGCCCTGGTAACTCGGTCCCACTTTCCAGCCCAGTACGGCCTGCATCCTTCTACAGCATCAGTATTGCAGTAAACAAACAATTAACAAACAATACACTGTGCAGCCCTGCTGACTTGTTTCACAAAACGCATGCATGCATTGCAAAATATACGATTATTCTTCTCATCTTTTGGAATTTGCCAAGTCTAAGCCTAAAATCTCATTAATAGCCTTTTCCTAGACTTTCAAAAACAAGTTTTGTATCACAAGCAGTTTACAAGTATGTGGCAATAACCTCATTGAATTCTACTGAAATATGTTTCTGTAAGCAAGCTCCACCACCTGCACCATATAATCATACTATAATTACAGCAAGCATCCAGATGCTGTTTTATTACCTTAGACAGATTACTACTTTTTGTGCTGAGTCACAGCTCAGGAGCTTTATTAGATGCAGAAAGTCCTCTCATTTGAGTCAGAACACCATATTGTTACCAATATGCCTTAATGGGTTCAGTTTAGAATGGAAATGACTTTCATCTGGCTGTGGTTTAACTGGCCAATGTTAGACAAAGACTTCATTCTTTTAAAGTGATGACAATGGGATGACAGAAGATTACATATCTATTCAGTTTACATGCTAATAACCTGGTCAACAGGTCTGTTTAAGCCTCTACACAGTTGGATTTAAAAAGCTAGATATTGGGTTATATGTTGGTTTAACCCTTTACAAACCTCTTCTCATGACAGTACAGCATAATTTGTATGATCCATGGTTCAATCACATGTGGTGATGGTAAACTGAATAAATCTATGCAATGGCTGAGGAGCATCAAATAGATTATCTAGAAGCAAAACTTTGAAAAAGTATGTTAAAATGGTTTTATACATAATCTCTAACTAACAAAGTACAGTTACATGAAAACGAAAGCTGAAGGGAATTGGCCATTAAATCTACGTAATATTAATTGAGACATACAGTTCCAGTCAAAAGTCGACACACCTTCTCATTTCAGTTTTTATTTTAGTTTTTTTTCTACATTGTAAATGAACACTGAAGTCATCCAGACTCTGAGTGAACACATAAGGAATCATGTAGTAAACTTAAAAGTGTTAAACAAACCAAAACATGTTTTAGATTTTACTTCAAAGTAGACACACAACTGATGTCTCAAACACATTAAGAGGCAAGAAATGCAAGTCATGAGCTCTTGACTAGACACAGCTGTTAACTGAAAGCCATTCCAGGTGACTACCTCATAAAGCTGACTGAGAAAATGCCAAGAAAGCTGAGCCAGAGGTGCCTACTGTGAAGAATGTCAAATATAAACATATTCTGGTTTGTTTACTAAATAATTACATATGTATTTACTTATAGTCTGGATGAGTTTAGTATTAATCTACAATGCAGAACATTTATAAATCATGAAAAAACACTGAATGTCCAGGACATTGTGACTGGCATTGTATGTATACATAAAAAACAGACAGTATGGGTCCTAATATCTGAATGGCTGAGCAGCATTCAAAGCTATTGTAAAATACACAATATTGTATATATTTTATCAGCTCAACTGAGCATACAGGAGCACTTTGTAGTTCTACAATTACAGACTGTAGTCCATCTGTTTCTCTTTATACTTTGTATGTGTGTGTATTTGTTTACATTAAATGATAATACACAAGCGAACGTGCTAACCATCAAGCCATCATGCTAGCCACATACAATGTTAAATTCACATCATTAATGTGTATCTGTTGTGTCAATGTGTAGTCATACAAGTGTTAATGTTATGGCAATTTCAGATTTGCAGCATTTTCATAACCATATTCAGTTCATAGAACAAAAAATTTAAGGAGGGATATAGGTTCACACCTTTCTTCAAATTGTGTGAAACCTGCCACTGCATCTTTCTCAACTCCCAACCGTGAAGCTCTGTTAAGCATCCCAGTGCACTTGGATGCATTGCCAAGTCTACATGACTAAGCAGACAAGCCGATTGGCTGGTGCGTTGCTTAGTGACAAAGGCAACTGGCACTTGTCCTGAGAAAGAAATTATCTGCTAACTCAGATAAAGGACACTTTTCAGTCTGAATTTGTGATACAAATCCATTTCTGTATTGTGTAATAATAATACAGAGCAACAAACTCTTCATGTACTGTCTTCATCTTTAATCAAAAGCACGATTGTGACAAGCTTTCATAGTAAGAACTGTTTGCCATGTTAAGTAATGCAGTTGTGAGATGGTGACTGAAGTCTGATGTCTGAGATTAGCTCAGGTGTGTGTTGGTGGGAAATCCTACGGTGCGAGTCATCAAAGCCTCTCAGATCTCAGTTTTAGGCATTCACTTCAAGAGAACGAATACTGTCCATAACACGATGCTGTAGTCAAAGTCCAATGCAGAACATTATTAGCAGGGATGAAACCAGAGATCAGCATCAGCCAAGACCAGAATCGGCACACAATATTTGCTGAAACACACATTCGGCTAACATTCTTTTTAAATGCCAATTTGTACCATTACAGAGCAAATAATGGTCGTTTCTCAAACCTCAAGTACACAACTATGAACTTCCCAAGTATGGGGGATTATTTTGTATTTGGAACACCAGCAGACTTGATGACGTCACAGCCCAGCCTGCCCTCAACCAGCCGACGTAGCCAGTTCAATATTTTTTTAAATTCCGATTTGTGTATTCACTGAAAAATCTATGAATTAACATATTTTATAATTTATTTACATTTAATAAAGCAAAATGTGTGTGTCTATATAAAAGGTTATTGTCGGGAAATAATCGCAGGTGTAGTTTGTGAGGAAAATGCTTTACTACCTTCAAGCCGAGGAGGAAGCTGCACAACTAAGGAGGAGAGCAAGGATGAAGATGAGGGAGAGGAAGAAGAGACGTGCACTGATGGCTTGCCTTCTTAGCGCTCGGTACATTTCTTTTTTTCTTGCGTTTGTAATCCAAGCTATAAATGATTGTATCTAATATATTCCAAAGCACACAGTGTACTCTAAACCATGTTTGTATAACTCCCGTTTCAGTCAAATAAAATAAATAAAAACATTACACATTTAAGAAAGCCAACAAAATGGATATTTTACTTTAAATCTAGTTTTACACAAAATTTATTTGAGATAAAATGATATATTTAAAAAAATCGTTTTGCTTTCATTTTTCAATGCTGCGTCTCCTTTGCAAAATGCATTCTGGGATATTTCGCAGCATCAAGTCCACACAAGTCACCATCGATGCATACTCGATAGAAGGGGCGGAGCGAGAACACATCCGGGTATTATCAGCGAACTTGCCTTTATGAGTACTTTGATTTGGAACAGTACTTGGGCTGAGAATGTTGACGTTTCACAAGTTCACAAGTACACAAGTCCGCATATTGAGAAACAGCCATTGTTGTTTAAATTGGGCACAAACATTATTGCGCCATATCAGCAGTTGAGGATAAATTCATGCCTAAAAAAAGATACTAACCGTCTGTAGTGTACACTCATCAAAGTCAGGATCTCATAATTGTAGCTTATTTTGAGTGTCTCAAATCAGATGTTTGGTGCAAATTCCAGTAACTTTGCTTGCTGCGTTTTTTAAAAAATCTCAAGATTCCCGAATGGGAAGCTTCTCAGCCTGAAATCACCCAGATCCAGGCAATGTAGTTGGACGTTTGATAGTGATGTTGGCCCAAAAACTCTTAACTCTTAATAAAAAAAACATGACTGGGCCTCTGCTAGATGAAACCACACTAAACATCTACTTAGAAGAGGAAGACTAGTGCAGTAGGATGGAGAAGAGATGTATGTAGCTCAAAGCTGAGTCGAGAAAGAAAGAGAGGAAAAGAAAGAAAAAAGATGCCAGGATTGCCTCTTCTAGTGTAAGACCGCCTTGCTTCTGGACATCATACAGTGGTTTGAACCCAGAGGGAGATCGATCCACAGAAAGGAGAAAAGGAGAGTAAGATAGAGTGGCAGTGACTGAGGATGAGAGGGAGAATGTAGGGCTAGAGTTGTGGATGACTAAGCATTAGTGGTAGCGGCTTTCTTACCGTGGCCTCGTTGCAGACAGTGCACTTCACCACATGCTGATGGAGCTTGCCATCCAGGTTTATAAGAGACTGGCACACTCGGCAGTTAATGACTGGCACCCCTCCTGCATCTGGACTGGCAATGGCTGTGTAGGGAGGAGGAAGCTCAGCTAAGGAGACAGAAGAAGACACATTGTGTTGGTTCTTTTTGGTTCTTTTTTGTGATCGTGTTGAAACAGTAAGGTGAAGGCATCAATGAAACAAGAACAAACGTTTAGACTGAGGTTGGATGCTAATTCCCTTGAGGGGAAGACTGTTGCATTTCAATAGTTTTCAATGGAGCGTATTGTGTGAGGTATTACTGTAAATAATGACAGGCTATATTATCACAATCAACACCTAAATCCTGCATTGTTGGCTTGATTAGGCTAATAAGGGACTATTGTGCCAAGTTGTGATTCGAGAACGTTTTTGACTACAGAAGTCTAGACAGAGGATCATTATTTCTTTATTAATACCCAGATTGAGGCCAGTTCAGCATGCAAATGACTGAATATTTCAACTTTAGCACAGATAACAGGTGAGTTTAGCAAGTTCATGCTGTGAGCATAATGTAAATAAACAGAAGAGTTGAACCAGATCAGTTTGAGAGGGGAAATCACCAGAACTGAAGAACCCTGACATATGGATTGGAGAACCAAAGCATTGTAGCTGTAAATAAGAAATAAGAAGTGTGATGTGACATTGATAAGTGCTAAGTGAAAATAAACAGGAGGTTCTATGGAGTCACCAACCATCCTTCCTGTAGGTTTCACCTCCAACCTAAATCTAACACACCTTGTTTAGTGTTCAAGAACTTCCGAGTCAATAGTTTGATGGAGCAGGCAGGAACAATTAGGGTTGGAACTAAAGTCTGAACAGGGTTGGTTATCACTTGTCTAAGGCTACGTTCACGTTACCAGGATGAAGTGACTCAAATCCAATCCTTTGCCTTAATGTGGCTCAGATCTGATGTTTTCAGGGCTGCGTGGACGTCAAATCACATCTTTTCAAATCAGATTTGAGTCACGTTCATATGTGGTTCTAGATCAGATACCACTGATGTGACGGTCAGATCGGAGTTCATGTATTTTCGCTTGTACGCATGCGCGTAGTGGGACCTGGTACCTGTATACAGTGCCAAAGCTACCAGTACCTGGTTTAAGGACCATGGTGTCCCTGTTCTTAATTGGCCAGTAAACTCGCCTGACCTTAACCTCATAGAAACTCTATGGGCTATTGTGAAGAGGAAGATGTGAGACACCAGACCCAACAATTCAGAAGAGCTGAAGGCCACTATCAGAGCAACCTGGGCTCTCATAACACCTGAGCAGTGCCACAGACTGATCCACTCCATGCCACACCGCACTGCTGCAGTAATCCAGGCCAAAGGAGGCCCAAATAAATACTGAGAGCTGTACATGATCATACTTTTCATCTTCATACTTTTCAGCTGGCCAACATTTCTAAAAATCCTTTTTTGTATTGGTCTTAAGTAATATTCTAATTTTTTGAGATACTAAATTTGGGATTTTTTCCCCTTAGTTGTCAGTTATAATCAACAAATGAATAAATATAATATACTAGTTTCACTTTTTGAACAGAATCACTGAAATAAATAAACTTTTTCTTGATATTCTAATGTTGTGACCAGCACCTGTAGATTTGGGCCTGTGGACAGGTTCC